>APFE031452784.1:0-10248 GCA_000404065.3 Pinus taeda
TATAAACCTTACTTAAAAAACATGTTACTAGTCCATAAATTATTATCATGTAATTTGCCATATAAAATTGAAAGTTTATTTATAGAAACAATATGGGTCTAGCCTATTGATAGATATGCATATTTAAATAGTTAAATCTATTTTTTTTCTTGCTTTTCCCGCAAGTATTCTAACTCTCACATTAATATTATTCTTCCAAACAAATTCCCTTAATCTTAAAAATAAACATACCTTGTCCATATGCATATTTAAATAGTTAAATCCATTTTTTTCTTGCTTTTCCCGCAAGTATTCTAACTCTCAAATTAATATTATTCTTCCAAAAAAAATTCCGTTGATCTTAAAAATAAACATACCTTGTCCGTTAAGAACTGCCTGAAACATGGAAAGTTAATGAGTGTTATGCCCGTTGGAATTTCCAATCCAAATTCAATCCTTCATTTATCTTGCAAGTTACCTCTCTATACTTGATCTCAGTCAGTGCTTCCTTTTCTTTAGAACAGTGATCTCTATACTTGATCTCAGCCATGAACAAAGCTGCTATTGGATTTATTATCGATATTTTAGATTCCTTGTGTCTCTCTGCAAAAATTGTCAAAAGTTATTAAATTTGGAGCCTGAGCTTGAATCGATATGATGTTATTAGAGATTCAAATTAGAGGCGTGCAATTACGTTGAAACTGAGATCATTAAACAACCACCTCATTTTCCTTTGTTTAATCGGAAAATACGGGCGATTTTCGTTTTGGAACGTAGGCATAATCAGTCTGATACGGGAGACGAGTCTTGCGAAAAACTCAGATATCAGTAAGCCGAGCATAAACGTGTTCTTGTTGTATTTAATATCAGCTTTCTGATCCGCGAAACAGTCTACATTACCAAATTGCAGCAGTCCTAAATAAAAAATTTACCAGGGTAATCCATAATTGGATCTGCTAAATAACACCCTTCGCAATATGAAATATAGACCATTTATGATTTTGTTTTTGGTACTTCTGGTTGTAGGATCAGTACCACGGTGAGATGGAGAACAGGTGGGTTGTTCCCAAGCCAGCTGGTGCAGTAAAAGGTATGTGGGTATATGAAACTTCTTGTGTTTATAAGTATTTAGACTAGATTTTATTTTATTTATTTATTTTCTAAGATATGTGCGCGCAAAATGGCAGGCCCTGCAATGGTTGCACCGAATCAAAAAGCACGGCAAGGCAACAATAATAGGAAGGCCTTAGGAGACATTGGCAATGTGGTGGGAGCTCGGAACCCCAAATGCAATATCAACAAAGATGCGGTGATGGAGTATGTTGTTTTATGTTATTTATTATCCTTTAGATGTATAAATTGAATCAATCTGCTGCTGGGTTTTTGTTTCTTTCTATTTGGTGGCCTCTGCTTCTAATGTCGTGTAAACTATTGGATTGACTACTGTTTCAGGAGGGCTAGAGTAAACTTGGTTGTCAATGCCAACAAGGGAGCCAATCCTAACACTCAGGTAAGTTTAATCAGAGTCAATTAAGCAAGCTGAATTATTGTTTTATTGCAGAGAACTGGGTCTACCATTTATAAAGGACAATCTCCTAGGGAATTGAACTAGCAACCAAACAAAACCTCTGTGTTCAGCCACCTGCTTTTTCGATCTTCCTGCCTAGTATTCTGCTTTTCTGGGCATGTTTAATTTGTTTCTCTTTGTTTTAATTTCACGGAACTCATTCTGTTCTCTATTTTCTGTGCGCCCAAGCATGGAATTTCACTCTTTAATTTTCCCATTTTGATTCCAGCAATTCCAAGCAGATGATATTGTTGTTAAGGCAGGAGCTAAAGCAGAGGCAAAGGCAGTCCGGGGAAACAAACAGAGGCGGATTGTCAGAAGGAAGGGTGAGAATGACACTGCTAGGGAGAAGGATAATGTCGTTTCTATCGGTGATAGCGTTGACTCAAGTGCACAAGATGGGGGATTACAAACATCTAGCCAACTCAAAGCAACGGAACCTATAGCACAGTCACAGACTGCGGTGGTAACAGCTCGAAGTGAGGTATGTCTTATTGATTAAGTTTATTAGTTTTCTGATTATTTTCTTGTTTTATGTACTGGCTCAAATCCAAATATATATAAGCCAAAGGTACCAACATCCACGCCCATTTACTAAGAGGTTTTATGGCTGTAAGATCGATTTCTTTTTATCTATGATGTAGTTTGGATAAAAATGATTAATAATTTTGATGGAGGTATTTCAGGACGTGCAAGAGGTTCTCCCTAGCATTGATGATGGAGACCTTGAAAACCAATTGGCAGTTGCGGAATATGTTGGAGACATATACAAGTCCTATCAGAAGATTGAGGTATGTTTCTCTATCAATGAATGAAGATTTGTGTGAATGTGAAAGTAAATTTTTAATTTTCATTTAGTAATCATTGGCAGTCGCGTATGTCCAGAACATGAGCGGTGTACCTCTAGATTATATGAAAAAGCAGGATGAAATCAATGAGACAATGAGGGCAACCCTGATTGATTGGCTGATACAGGTACAAATTAGTTCCTATCCTAATTTAGTTTGCTGCCAATCTTGGATTTAGAAGAACTTTATGTGGGCAATTTCTTAGGCTTTACTTCGAAATATTAAATTTTGCAGGTGCATCACAAATGTGAACTAATGCCAGAAACATTGTATCTCACTGTAAACATTATGGATAGATACCTTTCTATTTGTATTGCTAGAAAGTGGGAACTACAATTAGTGGGTATCGCTGCTATGTTTATAGCTTGCAAGTTTCAAGATACCTGCACTCCTCAGGTAGGATGACTTACTGACATCCATAAGCATGACTGTAAGGAAGCCTTTTCATATATCTAATTGATAGAATACCTCGTTGGATGTTGAATTTTGACATAAGAAGAATCAATTCATATTTGGCTACAGGTCAATGAATTGATCTGCATCTCAGGATACCAATACACATCCAAAATGATAGTAGCCATGGTGATTATCTCTAACTGATATCTTTCTCTTTCATTAAATTACAATAGATTTCAAAGATTTAGTGTGACTGATACATTGATAATGATACTTGGCAGGAGCATACAATATTAAATCGTCTGGAATTCAATCTTACCGTTCCCACTCCATATGTATTCCTTGTCAGGTTTCTCAAGGCAGCTGGTCCTGACAGAGTGGTAAAGTGATGAACTCCACTGTTTCTTTTGTATTGTCAGAATAATCTTCTGATGTATTGATCAAATTGACTTTCAAAATGCTTCTGAAAAGTTGAGATTTTTGTTTAAATGCCTTTTCTTCATTGTATTTCCTAATAATCCTATCCTGTACTGTTAAAAATTAAAATTTATTATCGCAATGGTTCAGATGGAAAATCTAGCATTCTACTTGGTTGAGCTGTGTTTGGTTCATTACAAAATGATCAAATACAGTCCATCAATCCTTGCTGCTGCTGCTGTCTACACTGCTCAATGCACGTTGAAGAAGGATCCATGTTGGAGTAAAACACTTGCTCTTCACACAGGCTACTCAAAAGAAGATCTCAAGTAAGTCTTCTAGTTCTCAAGGCACCATGCTTTTAATGAGTTCTTTAGAAAGGATACTTACTCCTAAATATCTTAGGAATTTCCATGAATTACGTAATCTGTAGATTATATATCCAAAACTGAGTGGACCTGCTACAGCACACTGGCAACCTGTCTGAAATTGTATCTAATTCTACAGATGGGAAAGATTGACAAATGTGCACATCAAACTGTCCAGGGTGTGTGCACAATTAGTTAACCCTGTACATTGTTAAGGAATAACATTTGATTTACTTTTTCCAGGGAATGTGCAAACTTCATGGTTGACTTCCACTTAAGTGCAGGAGGAAATGAGCTGAGATTTGTTCATGAGAAGTATTCAGATCCATGTCATGGCTATGTTGCTTTTTTATGCCTTTCCAACTTACCTAGTGATGACAGTTGCACCACCAGCAATGACGCTGTCATTTGTATTAGGGATAACATAGACTCAAGTGCACAAGAAGGGGGATTAGAAAGACCTAGCCAACTGAAAGCTAGGAAACACAGTGCACCATCATTGACTGCAATGCTAACATCTCAAAGTGAGGTCTGTGTCACTCTCTTATACTTTTCTTGTTCTTGTTCAACAAATATACACAGACCAAAGAGTATCCATGTCCACTCCAAATTACTAGCAAGTTTTAAAACGTTAACATAGCTTTGTGTTTAGTCATGTTGTAAGTTGGATGAAAATGATTAGTTATCTTGATTGCCTCAAGTTAGTGTTGTGTTTATTTATGATGTAAGTTGGCTGAAAATGATTAATAATCTTGATAAGTGTATTTCAGGATGCATTCAGGGATTCCCATCAGGTGCTTCCTAGCATTAATGATGGAAACGTTGAAAACCAATTGGCAGTTGTTGAATACGTTGAAGATATATACAAATTCTACAGGACAATTGAGGTATGTTTCTTGTGAGTGTGATGGTAAAGCTTTATTTTCCTTGAGTAAAATTTGGTATTCATGTATGCCCAGGACATGAGTTGCGTACCTCCAGATTATATGAGAAACCAGGTTAAAATCAACGCAAAGATGAGGGCAATCGTGATTGATTGGTTGATGGAGGTACAACTTTGTTCCTATGGTAGTTCCAATTTCCAGTTACTGTCAAACTTAGATCTAAAAGAGATTTATATGGTCTATCTCTTAGGCCTGACATCAAAATCTTAAAATTTTCAGGTGCATCTGGAATTGGAACTAATGCCAGAGACGTTGTATCTCACTGTGAACATCATTGACAGATACCTTTCTGTTCAGAGTATTGCAAGGAAGAATTTGCCATTAGTGGCTATCGCTGCAATGTTTATAGCTAGCAAATATGAAGAAGTCTGTC
The DNA here is from genome assembly GCA_000404065.3 of Pinus taeda. Taxonomy (NCBI): domain Eukaryota; kingdom Viridiplantae; phylum Streptophyta; class Pinopsida; order Pinales; family Pinaceae; genus Pinus; species Pinus taeda. The sequence continues at coordinate 4,893 of APFE031452784.1, forward strand.
CTCCACAGGTTGGATGACTTGCTGACATCTGTAAGGAAGGATGTGTATATATCTAATTAAAAGAACACTTTGTTGGCTGTTGAAAAGTACATACACCAGCAATCGAAGATTGCGCTTTATGCTGGAATCAGCACAAAAATTATATTATAATGGGTAACACAATATTGATAAGGGCTGGTTTATACTTGGCTACAGGTCAATGACTTCATCCGCGTCTTTCCAAATGAATGCATGTCAGAACGGATAGTGGCCATGGTAATTAGCTCTAACTGATAATTCTTTGTCATTGATTGCAACATAGTCTCCAAACATTCAGATTGACTGATCAATTGATAATAACTCTTCGCAGGAGTCTGCGATATTAAAGCAACTGAACTTCAAGCTTACAGTTCCCACTCCATATGTATTCCTCCTCAGGTTTCTAAAGGCAGCTGGTTCCGACAAAGTGGTAAAGTTTTAAATCGCACCACTTTTTATATTGTTGAAAGCAGCCTGTGTGGCATTGATCAAATCTGCTTTCAAAAATGCCTCATAAAATCTAGCATTCTTCATGTTATAAATTACTTTTCTTCATTGTATTCCTAATAAAAATCTGCTGTACTGACAAGTCATACTATCTATTATCAAAATGCTTCAGATGGAAAATCTGGCATTCTTCTTGGTTGAACTGTGTTTGCTTCAGTACATAATGAGCAAGTACAGTCCATCAATGCTTGCTGCTGCTGCTGTCTACACTGCTCGATGCACTTTGAGGAAGAATCCATGTTGGAACAAAACACTTACCGTTCATACAGGCTACTCTGAAGCAGACCTGAAGTAAGCCTTAAAATTTTTAAAGCATCATGCTTTTAGTGATTTTATCCTTCTAAAGAAATCCTACTCCTGGACATTTTAGATTTCTTCATCAATTGCAGGCAGGCTTTGTTGATCAACTACAGCCAGAACATTGTGTCTTGATCAACTATATGTTGGAACTCAGTTACTAACACCCTGTCTGAATTGAATCTTTATCTAATACTAACGCGCATAGTAAGTGTCTGGAGGCGTACGCACATTTTGTTAACTCTGTATAATAACATTTATGTGCATTGTTCCAGGGAATGTGCGTATTTCATGGTTGATTTTCACCTAAAGGCGGGAGGAAATAAACTGAGAGCTGTTCATAAGAAGTATTCAGATCCATTTTTTGGCTATGTAGCCCTTTTAAGCCCTGCCAAGTTATCTGCTGAAGACAGTTGCAGTTTCAATATATGCACCAGATTTACTTTTGGAGTCTAATTGAAGGTGGCCCATTCTTCAATTTGGGTGGAAACCCAGTTTTGATGGTGCTGTTTTGAAACCCAGTATTGATGGTGCTGTTTTGAGTTATGTTCGTGTAAATAGCCGTTGACAAAATGTATGTCAACTTCTAGTTGAGTTTTTCAGACCTTGAAAAATCTCATTAATACTGAACAGTTATTCTTCACTTGCAGGATATTCACCATATCTTTTGAATTGCCCCACTCTCAACTGAGGTTGACGGGCAACATCCTTAGATTTACATTACAAGCATTACAACCTTGTTTTGTTTATCATGTGAATTTGGATTTTCCTAATATAATTCTCCACTTCACATTATTTGTTCATCGGCTTAGAGTATATCTTAATATTCTAAGCTCATAACATCTCTGTATAAAAGTAGAGAGGCCAGTAGACCAGCAGTTTAAATGTAAATTTTCCCGGCTCCAGAGTTGAAGTGGAATTAGGTCGCTGCTTCAACTTTTTCTAACCAATATGAATTTTCAAAGATCAAGAAGCATGAATGAAACTTGGAAGCAATTTTTCTTGCATTTTATCTTAGTATTAGGCCACTCCTTCAACCTTTCCTAACCATTGTGAATTTCTAAAATAAAGAAGCATGAAGGAAACTTGGATATAATATTTGCTGCATTTTAACTTGGAACAAGATCCCGGCTTGGATACAATATTTGCTGCATTTTAACTTGGAACAAGATCCCGGTACAGGCCCCTGGCCTACTGCAGATTACTTTTAATTATAAGGTTGGCGTCAAGGCATTATTCTATGCCAGCCACTGCTCCTTGGATTTGTGGTAATGATACAGCTGTGATGTATTTATAGTTAAGAATGAATGGACACTGAATATGACTCGAGAGACTCTGAATAACTATGATGAATTTTGTTTATAAAGATGGTCTCTTAATGTCAGGAGACAACTGACGCATTTTAAGAGCAGCTAAGAATGATTATGGATTGGTAATAGTAATTGTGGTTATAAGATATAATTGATTGTATTGTTATATAATATTATTTTTTTAAGGAATTATGTAAATCTCTAATCATGTAATGGTTTATTCATGAATTTCATGGAGGACTTATGAATTTTATTTTCACTTATAAAGTATAATGGATTTATGAAGTGAAATAATGAATGGATTTGGTTTAAGAAGACAATGTTGGTCAAGTTGAATGTGATATTTTGATTTCAATTTGTGTGAAAGGGTTGTTTTAGGGATCATAACATCATTTTTTATTTTGGAGCTTGGATTTAGCCATTTTGGAAGTGCATATAAATTGGGACTAATGCATGAATATCAATATGAGTTCTTGGTGGGAGATTGTGGGGAAGGGGTTTCTTTCCTTCAAATTAGTGTTACTTCATAAATATCTTATTAATTGTTCACATGTTGATATGAACATCAATAGAAAACATTTTGGGGAGGGTGTGGGGAAGATCTCTTTTGTGGGGTGGAAGGATGTGGGAAGGATTTGTTTTTGTTACAGGGAGCAAGATGGTAGGGGAGAAGGGGAGTTTGTATCACCTTGGGTGCAACAATGTGTAAAGAGTTGGAGGGAATGACGTAATGTCAAAATTGAAGCATTTCATTCATAATTAAAGTCACAACTTTATGGTCTTTGTATTCTATAAAATTCTTATAAGAGCTATGTGAATCTCTAAACAATAAATGATTTCATCCACAATTTTCATAGGAAATAAGGCATACCAAGTGAAATTGGCATTGGACTTGGGCTTTTAAAGACAACCTACTCACATGTAATGTGGAATGTGGTGCTTTTAGCATGCCCACTAATGTTAATGGGACAAATCAACTCTACAGTGTAGGAGACTCTAAGAGAGCATGATATCATCCTCTAGAGATGCTCTAGAGCTTGGATTTTACCACCGTAAAGACATAGCTAAAATTGGGAGTAATACATGAGCTTAGTTATTATAGGCTTTTTGAAATCTATCTATCTTAGCTTCAAGTGGGCCTTGTAGATCACATCAGATATTTCTTGCATAATGGCATAAGCATCAAATAGGGATATCTGTACGGCCTGATGTTTGGAGGAACACTTCTTGGAATCAGATGAATAGCATGATCATGATCCCGCATAGGTGGGAGACCTTTAGGAGTATCAAATACATTGGAATGATTGTCCAAGATTTTTTTGAGATATGGAGAAATAGATGATTCCAATGTGGAAACATCTAGCGAACATAATTGTGCAATTACCCCTCTTTGTTCCTTTTTTAGACGCTTTGTCATACCATACAAACTGATTTGGTTCCAAATATAAAGTTGCAATACGTACCTTTTGTGTGTTTTGCACATTATTGAGATCAAAAAATTGTTCCATTTGTAATATCCATGTTGCGGGATCCTTGCCATCAAACTTCCCTTCGTTTTGGAATATGGTGGGTCTTCGATCCAACATTAGAGTCTATGAAATCATGATTAACATTTTTTTTGTTCTCATCATGAGTTTCCTTTACTACCCTTTCACCATTAGTAAGCATTTCTTGTAGAAACTTTGTTAAATATGTCTTCAAATTTTTCTTCAAATCTTCCATGCCTGTCTTCAAATCTTCCATGTTTGTCTTCAAATCATCCATTTTAGCTTCCACTTCAATCATCTTTTTTTAAACCATTCATCTTAGATTCTATTCCTTTTTGTGCAAGGGACAGTTGTTGCACTTGGTCTTGTAATTTTGATATATCATGTTGCATTTCTTCCTCTTCTTCATGAGTCATGCTAGAACTTTCAGGTTCCTTACTAGGTGTTTGCATTTTCTTTCCTCAGGGAATCAGTTACCGATAATAATGCTCTACTATGCCCTTTAAATTCCTTCAAAATAAATTTCAAACCAATCTTAAGCAAAAATTTAAAAGAATCTACACACATTTTTTCACTTTCTAGGAGCTTGATATTGCCCCTGATGTATCTTTGTACATTCAAATCATCCAGTTCTGAAATTGTGACTTGCAGTAGCCCTCTCTGTTCTCTTTCCAATGCCACCAGTCTGATCCAAATTGGATTCTCCAAGGAAGAGTTATGTGAAATCTTCCACAATGACCTGATTATAGACTAGTTTAGTAGAGCGCACTTGTACGATGTGCCACGAGTCATTGTTTCGACCTTTGGCTATGAAAACTATATACAAGCAACTATAGTCTATCCTCTTTCTATACATTCTTACGAAATTTCAATCCGATGCTCAGGGAGAAAGTTATGACGATTTTCCTAAGGTCACCTATTTGGAATGTAATTCAGGAGTCTGCAAAAAGACCATCATCCTCAGATCATATCTCCACAAATATAGCGCGAAAAGCTCTGAAATTCAGACCCGAGATTTGGCGCGATGTCTTGTTAAATGGGTTTTTTTTTAGCTTCTGAAACATCGCAAAAAAATGTTATAACAAAAATTCCACGATGACCTGTTTGGAGGAGCGAAACCATAGAATCCAAAGCTCTCATACCAAATGTTATGAAACCAGCTCAAGAAAAAGATAGAAAAGATAGACCAACGCCTTAAAATTCAGCCTCTTTTAGGGGGAAACTTCCTTTACATTACATAAATGAACAATTTTTGGATGATACAAATGACAAAAACTCCTTTCTATATATAAGAGTCTAAGGAGTCACAATATAACCCAGCCAACCTAACAATAATAATATAAAGCCACAAAAATAACAATAGAGAGATTCTATGGGGCACAGTAATAACACTATAGGGATAATAGGGGCACAACAATATTAATAAGGGGTACAATTACAATAGTAATGGGGTAATCACTAGTATTATAGGGACCCAACAAACAGAAACAAGAACTTGAAAGTGACGAAATTGATCAATTTCGGAGTATCTCATCAAGTGGAAGAACTTATCTGCTGAAGATTCCACATGAGAGGATGAAAATTTTATACAGAAGCATCCAAAACTACTGAAGTGTTGAGAAAAACACTTTTTTTGAAGGAGAGGGGCATGTTAAGTCCCTATAATACTAGTGATTACCCCATTACTATTGTAGTTGTATCCCTTATTAATATTGTTGTGCCCCTATTGTCCCCATA
>APFE031452784.1:10268-22780 GCA_000404065.3 Pinus taeda
TTGGGTTATATTGTGACTCCTTAGACTCCTATATATAGAAAGGAGGTTTTGTCATTTGAATCATCGAAGAATTGTTCATTTGTGTAATGTAAAGGAGTTTGCCCCCTTAAAGACGCTGAATTTTAAGGCATTCAACTATCTTTTCTTTCTTTTTGTGAGCTGGTTTCAAAACAACAAGGTTGTTAGAGCCATTATAGCAAAGTTTGTTTATGTTTTTAATATTTAGACAAAGTTTATGGACCATTCAAGGGAGTGTAATTTTGTATTAAGATTATTGAAGACTTTTGAGATAATTTGAAGAATCATTTGTACAGTTCTATCTAGTGTTCATGGTGTGGATGCTTTATTAAGTTAGTTGTAGCTGAAGAGTTCTTCAGGTGTACAAAGTAAGGTTGGAGGGTCCCCATACTAAGCTAAGTACAGTTTGGTTAAATTTTGTATAAACTAGCCCACTTTTGATTCAATGTTTCTTGTTTTAGTTTTATGATTCGGTTACTTTAGATGTATTATGATTTTTGTATGATTTTTGGATGATTTTGGTTCAAAATCTAATTTGCGTACTAAAGGACAACCGAGGATTTAAGTTAAGTTCTCTTTCTATCAAATTATGAATCACAACTAAAAATCATCATTTTGCATTTCTTGAATTGTTTATTGAAATCTTGTTTATGATTTGATGCAATGATAATGTTGTTGGACTAGAAAAATGATGAAGGACAACGAGGAACTCCTGTGTTAGGAGCCTCTTCTTAGGCACATATTCTAATAAATAAAAGTAAGCTAATCCAATATGTTTGTATTTAATGTCATACGAAAGCATTATCCTAACAGTTTAAGCACAGGATCCATGATGTTGTGATCCTCTTGTATTCACAGTATTGATTCATTATATTTCCATAACTAATCTAGGTGTGTTAACTAATGGTAGATGATGTAACATAATATGCTATAGATTACATTATATGTTACGCTATTAGATATGATCAAAATTAAATATCTATCCTGCATTAACAATTCACCTTCGTGGATTTTCGATTCACATTTGCCAGTTTCATAGCTTATGAACTTGTTTTATAAGGCTCATTATGCAGACAAATGCATATGCTCCACACTATTATCCTTTACCAATAAATAGTTTCATTTTAATTTATTTCAACTAAAATAGATATTAATTATGAACAAAAGACAAAATGATTACTAATTGTGCGAAAGGAGTTGTGCGGAGGTGACAATAACGAGAAAATGAAAGTGTGAAAAACACTCTAGAATAATTATTTAATAATATATATATGAGAAAACTGAGGTGACAATAAGGAGAAAATGCAAGTGCCATAAACACTCTCGAATAAGGATTTAGTAACGTATATACAAGAAAATGACTAGCTGCGCGGAGAAAGCTATCTAGAAACACATTGAAAGCTTCCTCTGCATAATACAACTCATCCACACTTCCGCACATATACCTAATTTATTTACAATTGAAATACTATCAATAATTTTGTGAAACTAATTATATTATTTTATTATTGGAAAATGAATATGTCATTACCGATAAAACACTGTGCAAAAAAATTGGATTATTTTATTTTATTATTGAAAAATGAATACGTCATTACCTTTATTATTGGAAAATTAATATATCATTACTGAAAAAACAACTAATAAATTTTGTGCAAAAAATTTAGCATATTGTGCGAAAATTAGCTCATTATGTGAAGCTTATAGCCCATTATGCGAAACTTAGCTCATTGTGTGGAGCATATAGCCTATTTTGTGGAACTTAGTTAATTGTGCAGAACTTATATCCTATTGTGCGAAACTTATCTCATTATGCAAAACTATTTATTTTATTTTATTATTTGAAAATGAATTCGTCATTATCTTTATTATTGCAAAATGAATATGTTATTACCGAGAAAACAACTAATAACGTTTGTGTGAGAAACTTAAGCTATTGTGCGGAAGTGACAAACTGAGTGTATTGTGTGGAACTTAACTCATTGTGCGGAGCTTATATCCTATTGAGTGGAACTTAGCTCATTGTGTAGAGTATATATCCTATTATGTGGAACTTAGCTCATTGTGCAAAGCTTATAGCCTACTGTGTAGAACTTACCTCATTGTGCAAAGCTATTTATTTTTACACCATAAGGCGTTCCCCTTTGAAATCAACACCCCCTGCTACTACAATGTGTGATTATGGACCATCGATTATCTATGTTAGACGATAAACCATCTTCTACTGTCAGATTAATAGCTAAAAATAGTTACTAACTCCCAGCAACCATACGGCGAAGATGGATACCTCCACGTGGTTACTAACTGCCCAGTTATTGTGTGACGAAGATTGATGCTCCACACGGTTAATAACTCCCCAGAAATTGTGCGAGGCTCCTTCTACTCTATATCCTACAAAGCCTGTGGCACAGTGTTCCATGTTTCTGCTGAACATTGCGTCTGGTGAGTTCAAACCTTGCCACAAAACTGTATTTGACTGGTTTTTTTTTAAGGTTTCTGTTAAATGTATTGAAGGCTGTTTGAAGTGGCACTACTTTTAGAGTTCTTCACCAGCGTCGACTAGACTCTTCTGTCACAGATATGAAAAATATTGAATTTACATAAATGACAAATCAAATTTGACATTGAGGTTGGTGGAGTGGTTCCTAGTGAAGAAACAAAGGCCACCATTCCTTATTTCCACGTCACTTACACATGCCATGACCTCATCTGGGTGGTGATGAAACCGAAAAAGGTACCTCATGAATTCCTTTTCCTAAATTCTTGTATAAATACCTCTAAATCCCTTGGCCTATTGCACCATTCAGAAAGCAACATTTCCTCCATTCGTCCTCTGTATCGTTACCCACTCTATTTGGGTTTTGTTAGACTCTTCACTAGAGAAAAATGAGGAGCTACCTACTTTTAGTAGTTGGCATTCTAGGTTCTTGTTCCTCTTCTCCACTCTTTCTAAGTTTTTAAGCAAATTTCCAAGGTTTCTATATTTGATATAAGCTGGATTTTAGTCTTCTAGCTTGATTTAAGCTGAATTGATGGCTAAAAATGGGAGCACTCCTTGTTTTATGTAGCAGGAAACACGACATCCTTGTTACTATATGGAGCACCAATGTAAAATTTTTCACTTTTATTACAAGTATCTACCTTGTAATTTCGGCAAGCAAGTGTATCTTGAATAATAGTTCGATGTTCAGAATTTTTTTTGCACGGTCACATTTAGGAGAGTGATAAGAAACAGATCGACAAAGAGTTTCTCAGGCTTCCCATATGCGATAGCACTGTTAAATTCTCTGCTCTACACCTCGTTCGCCTCTAATCAGTCTGATCAGTCATGGTCTGGATAACATCTTGGTGTTGACCATCAATGGGTCGGAATCGTGCTGGAGTTTATATTTGTTTGCATATTTCTGAAATACGCTATACCCATAGCCAAGGCAAGTTTTAATACTCCTAGTCTATTATTATTTTTTTAGACTTTTTGCTATGGAATTTCAAAGTGGCTAAACCAGTATTTGTATGTTTTTTGTTTTGTTAATCGCACTTTTACATAGTAGGTCAGGATATCTTCTTTTAAAAAAAAAAATTTGATGGCTTTCTGCCATTTTTGGATAGATTTACATGGTCTACAAATTTATATACTTGAATACATGCTGGACATGTATCTGTAGATTGTGATTTCATTTCCTAATTGCTGATTAGTAATTAGTTCTCTTTTTCTTTGATCCAGAGCTGCTTTGCTAGGTGAATGAATCCATAAAGATAATATAAGTTTCAAAACATTAGCAGAATCTATAATATGTAATATTTTCGAAATATTAGCAGATTCTTTGTTGTGCAAAAAACAATGGTGAGAATAATGGTGGGTGTGATGTTGTTGTTTGGTTGCATCTCAACAGTTTCTCTGGTTTCTCTTGGGGCTCAGAAGGATAAGAAAAAGCCTGTGGGGATTTCGGGGATGGTTTTCACCGCGGTCATGTATGGTTCTCCACTTTTTGATGTTGTAAGTATCTAACTCCATCCCATGCCCTTTTGTCACTTATCTGCATCAAATGCTTCTTGACTCTTTACTCGCACTAAAATGTACAAAAGTGGTCAGTGATAGAGACGAAAAGTGTGGATTATATGCCCATCCATTTCTCCGTGTTCGCACTGATCAACAGTTGTTTATGGATGATTTACTTCCTTCTCGACAACAACCTCATCCTAGTGGTAACATCCTATGTTGTCTCTATACTTATGTGTATGCTTGTTTCGTGAATATCACAATATCTGATAGTGAGGAAAGAGATGAAATAATTGATGGGTTTCCTCACACTTCAATTCCTAGATATTTCAAAAATCTACAATCTCCATAAAGATATATGGTTGAAAGGATATATTGTGTAAAATATCTATACTAAAGATTTGGTTTTAAAAATGAGTTTTATATTGTGTTGTGGTCAATGCAGTGTCCAAATATAATTGGCATACCACTGGGCATAGGTTAAATAGTGTTGTCATCCTCAATAAGGTGACATCCTGTGACACCTTTTTCCTCACTTCTTTTTCGCAACTTTTTTTTTTTTATTTGTTGGTATTATTCATCTTGTTGTTCAAAGCTTTTAATTTTTCTTTTAGCACCGTCAAACTATAAATTTCAAAGTTAAGCTTCAAAATTTACTCACAAATATGAAAATTTATAATTTAGTGGATACACAAATATTTTAATTAATTTTATCTCTTGTTTTATATTTTCAATAATTTTATCTGTTATTTTATATTTTCAATAATTTTATCTGTTATTTTATATTTTCAATAATTTTTCTTTATTAATGATATATTTCATAATTACGAACGATGGTAATAGTAACTGAATGCCGGCTCACTGCTGCGCCCTAACCCTGGTGCACACTCTCTTGACCTTCGTCAGCTCCCATGGCCCCTCTGGACTACTCACCAAAGGGGGGCAAGCCCCATCATGCATTCTCTAGTCTTGTCAAATCTCTCCCACCACAACGGCCTTGCCCAACAATATCAAAGTTTGTCAAAAAGCTGGACATTCTCCAAGAAGTTAATCTACCTCCAGCCATTCCTCGCATGGCAACCCTCTCTCTTGCAGAAAAATGTCTCATCGGCCAGTTCACGGGCCTCTGGCCATCTCCAAGAACTGTGCAACGTTGGGTTGAAAGATATTGGTTTGACAAAATACAAGGTAAAATCTCCATCAGATTTTATGGAGATGGGTTCTTTACCTTCTACTTTGAATCTAAAGAAGATAAGGATTTAATCTTCAAGAATGGGCCTTACTTCATGGACTCCAGAGGCCTATACTTAAACAAATGGACCGCGGATTTTGATCCGGAACTGGATGTCCCCAACGTTGTCCTTGTTTAGGTTAGACTCCCTCATCTCCCTCTTCACTGCTGGGGAGATGACTCAGTTTGTGCAATTGGAAACATTGTAGGCAAGTACACAAATCGCAGCGAGCCAAAGGATAATATGCAAGCATCCACACGCATTTGTGTGGAAGTGGATCTTGGCAAAGGCCTACCGGAAGCCATCAAACTCAAAGTGGATGACTGGAGCCATATTCAACAACTTGATTACGAGAAAATACTATTGAAATGTAAGCTATGTCATGAATATGGCCACTTTGCAATCATTGTCCCTCTCTTGCTAATGTTGAAAATGACCCACAAGAAGAACAGTGGGAAACAGTAAAAAAAAAGAAGTTGGCTCCCTCAACTAAAGCACTGCCAGAATCTAAACCCCCTACCTCAAAAATTTCCTTCCCCTCCTCATCCTCTCCTCCCTCTTCCTCCCTTCCTTCTCTCTCCCCTCCCTTGCCCCCTTCTACCTCCAATCCCTTCTCAGTTTTATCTGATGCTCGACCCTTGGAACCCTCGCATCTTCCCATGATTCATTCAGCTACCTATGATCCTTCTCCTCCTCTGGTTATCCCTTCCCAAATTTCCCTTGAACCTCCCCTCTCAAGACTCACCAGGAGCTCATCCAAATACCATGGAGCCTCTAGCGACTCTCTTAAGAAACCTGGGCCAGGCAGAAAATCTGCAAAACAACGCCGAGATGAGGATGCCCAAAAGGACATAGCAATGGGCACTCAAAGCCCTATTGAATCTTACATCTTAGGACAGCATGACAAGGAGAAAACTCACAAGGATAAAGGCGGGCGAGCACCTCTCCGCACACCTCTCCCAATGATGAAAATCTTATCTTGGAGTTGCAGGGGTATAGGGCACCCCTCCAAAGTTGCAACGTTGAAAGATCTTATTTATTGTGAAAAAATAGGGATATTTTTGTTACAGGAAACACAACAAAGCTTGTAGGATATGACTAAAATCATTGAACAAAACAAGCAGTACAATGGCAGCATCAGTGAATCCAAGTGAGCTTCCGGAGGAATCGCTACAATATGGAAACAAAACATTTGGAATTATAAGTCAGAAATTATTAAACAACATTGGATCCAAATACTGTTATAAAATGAAGAAGATCAACAAATTCTAGTTATATACAACATTTATGCACCTAACCACTTTAGGGATAAGGAGTGTTGTTGGGAGGAAATCAAAGTCAGCATGAACGCACAGGGGAATACCAATGTCATACTAGGAGGAGATCTAAATCTTGTTCTCTATGCTAATGAGAAAAGAGGAGGTATTTTCTGCCCGGATCCTTTCAGAACTCAGCTAGAAGACATTATACATGATCACGATCTAGTCGATATCATTCCAAAAAATAGGAGATACACTTGGAGCAACCACAGGCTATGCATAGGCAACATAATGGAGAGACTAGACAGAATTCTCATTAACATCATGCTTCTTTCTTCCTTCACTGCTGGGTACGCTAATATTATTCCTTGTGTAGCTTCCGACCATTATCCAATTTCTCTTAGTCTACAAAAGCATTGCCCTCTCAGACCCATCCTGTTCAAGTACAGTCCGCTCTTGAATGGTATTACAACAATTAAAGATATTGTGGAGAAATCGTGGAGGCAGCATGTAGAAGGATATTCAGGCTTCATTTGGGAATCCAAGCTTAGAAACACCAAACAAGGGATAAAAGAATGGGAAAAAATCAATTATAAGGAACCTGAAGGATAAAAAAGGAGATAAAAAATACACTGAACAACATCCAAAAGGAATTAGAAGAGCATGGCCTCACCCAAGAGAGAAAACTGCTAGAAATCGAACTATATTCTCAGCTTTGTTGTGTAAACATAGAGGAGGAATCTAAATGCAGGATTAAATCGAGGCAACTCTGGTAGCAAGGAGGGGACCAGAATACAACTTTTTTTCACAAACAGACTACTGTGCAGAGAGTAAGCAATACTATCAACTCAATCTTGGACACTGAAGGTAACCTTCAAACCACCCAAGAAGCCATCACACAGGCTGCTACCAACCATTATTGGGACCTTCTAACTGAAACAACAGATGAAGATGATTACGATGACCAGATACAATTCCTTCCCAAAAGCATCAGCAAGGAAATGAATGATACCTTGAATAAGGAAATTGATGAGGAGGAGGTTAGAAAAACCATATGGGCTCTCCAGTTGGATAAAGCACCAGGACCTGATGGCTTCCCCGTTTGCTTTTATCATGCCTTCTAGGGAATTATAAAAATATATCTCATTAAAAAGCTTAAATGGGTCTAGCGGAAAGCCAAAATCGGTGGTTACACCAATGCCACACATTTAGCCCTCATTCCCAAAGAAAATTGACCTTCTTCTTTTAGTTGATTCCGTCCCATCTCCCTTTGCAACTCGTCCTACAAGATTCTAACAAAAATTCTTGCTTCTCGCCTCAAATCCTTTCTCCCTTCTCTCATTTTTGAAAACCAAGAGGGTTTGTTGGTCAATAGACAAATTACAGACTCTATCCTCCTCATCCAAGAAGTTGTTCGTTCAAGCCAAATTAGGAATGAGAAAGGATTTGTCCTTAAACTTGATTTAGCCAATGCCTTTGATATAGTAAGGCACACCTATCTTTTAGTTGTTTTAAAAAATATGGGATTTGATGCAGCTTTTTTAAATCTCATCAAAGCTTGCATTTCTAGGCCCTGGATCTCTCCTTTTGTTAATGGACGACCTGGAACTTCTTTTCAATCTTCGCGGGGTCTTAGGCAAGGTTTCCCTCTTTCACCTTAACTCTTCATTCTGATGGCTAAATCCTTCAGCAAAGCGCTAGACTTCAAGCGAAGAGTTGGTCTCATCATTGAAATAAAATTTGGGAATGTTGTAAAGAATATTAACCACTCTCAAGCCAATGACACCCTTTTACTTGGAGGAGCATCCATGATAATAGCCCGACAATTTAAGTTTCTGCTGGACAAATACATGAGGTATTCGGGTGGTCAAGTCAATCAGCGGAAAAGTTGTATTTATGGATGGAACACTTCAGCACAGGTTCTGCACAGCATAGCCACTATCCTTGGGGTCTCTTGCAATTATGAATGACCACATTTCACTTACCTGGGTCTGCCAATAAGTATAGGTCCCTTGAAGGCTGAAGTTTGGGACACAGTTATTGACAAGATGAAGAGAAAGGTGTAGTGTTGGGGCTCCATCTGGCTCAACCCAACTGGCCGCCTCATCCTTCTCAAATCAGGTATCTCCTCCCTACCTCTATGTCAATTTTGTCTTCTTCAAGCTCCAGCCTCTTTCCTCTACAAAATGGAAGTCATCCTCTGCCAATTACTCTGGCAAGGAGGGAAAAATGAAAAAAAGAAATTCAATTTAGTTAGCTGGAAGCAGGTCATCCAATCTCAAGAAAGAGGTGGTCCCGGGATTAGATCCCCCAAATTTCTTAACCTTGCCTTTGGAGGCAAGATTGTCTAGAGGCTTATGATTGGTCTCTTGGCTTGGTGGAAATGAGTGTTGGAGGTCAAATACCTAAATTTCCCAAGGCAGTGGCTCCTTGAACACAATATCCCTATCAGAGACTCTTCCAAAATTTGGTGTCTATGTAAAAAAGCAATTCCTCTCATGATCCAGAATATCTCCAAAGTTCCCAAAGGAGGTGCTAATATCAATATTGGATCAGACAAAATAATGGGCATGCAACCATTAAACAGCCACGTTGGAGTCATTCCCATTCTCACCTATTTTAATAGTATAGGAATTCACCATCTAGACCAGATCTCTCTGTGGGACAACCACTCCAATTTATGGTGAGGATGGACATTCCCAACCATTCCTGTTCATCTCATGGCCAGTCTTCAAGCTCTTCAATACCATTTGCACGGTATAGCTCCAATTAAAAAGAATGAACCTGATGGCTTTCGCTGGGACCTGTCAGGCACAAAGTATATTATTCAATTTGCTCACCAGTACATTTGTAACAGCCATCACCCCATGTCCACTTGGAACCATTGGAAAATGGTTTGGAAATCTAAAGCTTTGATGAAAATTAAATTCTTTCTTTGGACCCTTCTGAAAGGGAAAATACTCACTGTTGATAACCTTTAGAAGTGGGGTATTATCGGTACTTCACATTATCCTAACTGTCAATCTGATGAAGAATATATACAGCATCTTTTTATTGCTTGCGCTTTTACTAGAGTTTGGTGGAGAAGTATATCCCATAACAATCTCATCCCTTGGAGTGATTAGGACTTTGTAGGAGAGTTTATTCATCAATGGAGGAAAAATTACCCTTGGAAACAAAGAAAAGACAACACTGTAAAAAGGGTCTGGGACACCCTACCCCTCACTATTTTATGGTCTATCTGGCTCACCAGAAACCGTAAAGTTTTTAAGGACAAGGACACAATCACTAGGAATCTATTCAACAAAGCAAGGAGTCTTGCTTTGGAAACTATTTCAGTCAAAAACTGTAGAAGCATAGACATCACCAATATTAATGTGGAAGAGTGAATTTTCATTGGCTATATTCTGAATAGAAATAATAGTAATCAGATTGAGGCCACCACCACCAGCAGGAAAAGTAAAATGTATTACAGTTGGAAAATCCATCTTAAGGAGGAAGAATTTGCTACATGGCTTAAAAACTACAACATTCATTATCTTTTTTTTTACAGTGCCTCGAAATCGAATCCTAGGATTGCTAGAGCAGGTGGAGTGATTTGCAATGCTAATGGAGATTGTATGGTCTCATATGAATGGGGGCTCGGGCACCTTTCCAACAATAGGGCTGAGGCTTTAGCCCTGTATCAAGGCCTCATTTAGCTCAGCAAACTCGGTATAGACACAGCTCTCATCTTTGGAGATTCAGTAGTTGTTATTGGCCTCATGGCCCAAAACAGAGATTCGTCCAACGTCCTTCTTCAATAGTCCATCAGCAGGTGAAAAAATTTGAGCCAGTCCTTCATCACTCTGACCTTCCGTCACATCCTTCGTATATTCAACAAGGATTCCAACCTTCTTGCCAACAGGGCATGCAATAGAGCACGGGCAGCCTACATTGCAATAATGAGGAATCCCATCAATATCTGCCATGACACCAAACCTCCTCTGTCCTTTCCAAGTCCTCAAATTAGAAATCCCTGAAACTTGGAACTGGTTCAAGATCCTCATGATCCACGTCCAAGACTCTATCTTCTCGATGATCCGTCTTCTTTCAGAAAATGCATTCCCCTCTTTTGCAATCATGAAACCCGCCGACTTATCTCATTTCATGACTCGTGTTCTACACTCGCTGTCTCCCTCCGGTGACTCCTCCTCCCTTCTTAATCCTCTGCGCCTCCCATCTTATTTATTTGCACTCCTCTCTTCCCCTTCTTATTGTATTATTAGGTCTTCCAGAGCTTTCCTCCCATTGGTTTTTTTCTTCTGCTGATCTAAAGGAACAACACCTTTGATTTCTGCTGTTCTTTTTTCCCGAAGGAACAATAGAAAAGGAACAACAGAAAAATGGAACAGTAGAAAAGGAACAACATAAAAGGACCAACAGAAAATATAGCAGAAACAGAACATCAGAAAAGAAAAACGTAGCTCCAACAAGTTCGTTAAGCTTAAAGAAAGTTGGTGCCGATGACAAACCTAAAGAGTCCACTGCTCGACACATCAGCCACAGTAATATAGATTGATATGCTTTGTAAATTATGTTATCTATTACTGCAGTTTGTTAGGATTTACCTTTGGTCTTTGATTTTTAGAAGCCCAAAAGGCAGTTTTAAGGAGGAATTTTGTTTAAGTTGCAACTCCTTCTTCCCTAGCTCTTCTTGGCACCTCAGCATGCATTTCAGGAGCTCAATCTCCCTCTTTTTTTCAGATTTATAATAGCAACCGAATTTGTAAAAAAAAAATTGATAGATTTCATAATTATATTTCCAAATTACTATTACAAAAATATAGGCATTTATAATTTGAGTTACATTTATAGTTTTGAACGAATATATATAGATATATTCATATTACTATTTTATAAATATTGACATCTATAATTCATTATAAATGATAATCAATCAAAAAATAGTTACACCTAATATGAAAATGAAGATTTCAATCATTTACTATATATAGTGATTGTTGTACTCTTTTTGCGAATTTCACTATAAATACTAATCAATTAAGAGATAGTTACACCTAATATGGAAATGAAGATTCCAATTATATGATTTACATTTATACCTTTCCACAGAGAGAAATGCATCGAAGATGGAAATGGGATATTGTTTGATATTTTGGAAAATGAAAACCATTAAATTTAATTATATATAGTGATTGTTTCTTTCAATATCATTGAGTTCAAAAGATACATATTTTGGCTTCAACTTGATCTTCTTGTAATCTATCAAAAATAATTCAATGCAGGTCACTATGATCCTATCCATAGAGTAATCAAAACCATAATGATACAAATGTTTGCTAGAGTTTGAATTGGGGGACCAATGTAAATGGATCTGAATGAAACCCAAGAGAGCTATATCAATTGCAAAAAATCTTGAATCCCAAATAAAGCTATCTTATTCAAATAGGGTGTGGATAAATTCCAACCATTCAAGTAGGAAAATACTTCAAACACAAGTTAATGATTAATTTATAAACACATCATTGCTTTCGTTAAGCATTTTTCACTAATTGTATTGGATAATTCATGGTGACTAAGCAGATTCTGTTGTAGGATTTGATACGTAGAAATTTTATTTGTGCACATGGAAATAATGTTAAGAGATTCAAGCATTTTTCATTAATTGTATTGGATAAAAAGTACACAAGGATCAATAATACCATGTCAAAAAGATGAATCATCATCATACTACGTCTCCAGGACAATACGTTTAGATTAAGATCTCAACAAATATGACTCTAGCTTTTTACCGCATGTTAAAAACTCTTCCTCTACAATTAACCGGAGCTCTGGCTCAAAACGCATTGGAGGAAAATTCAGTTACATTACTATCCACATACATAGGTCATTAATTGTTGGCATTATGTTTCTGGTATGGTTATATGTTACAGATGTTGTACTTGATGGCAACACCCATGGCATGGCTCTCAATATGATGAGAATTAAGAAGTACGCAGG
>APFE031452785.1:0-28963 GCA_000404065.3 Pinus taeda
ATGCTCCGCTCATGAGATTGATCATGAAATACTTCAGTTGTGAGGGGAGGTTTTCTCGCCTTTATGCCTATCACATCAGGTTACTCATGCACTTCACCAGGGTGTGTATGATGAACCTCCCATTTTTTATTTGTGGGAACATATAAAGGATGAGAAAATTCATGCAGCACAAGACCCCTCGGCAACAACTCAACAACGTATATCACTTTGCTCTTATCCAGATTTTGGTGGACCATCAGTCGGGATTGCAGGGCATTTCATGGGAGCACTTCATCTCCCGTGACTTCTTCAGTGCTCCACAGGTAATATTAGAGGCAAAACATGAGATAGGGGTTACTTCTCATCAGCATGAGCACCATGAGACCACTGTGGTGCCATTTTCCATCACATATCAGAGAGGCTATCCGAAAGGTACCAGGCCTTTGTTTGCAATAGCAAAGCGAGTGTTATCTCCACCTGGGGTGGAAGGGGCCTCGTTTCTGGCATCGATGAAATAGGAACAAGACAGAGGTAAGGAGCCAATGCATGAGGAGGGGCCTTCGGGTGAGCCATCAGGTGCTCAAGGGACTGGTGTCATCCTCATTCCGGATGAAGAGACAGAGGTAGAAAATGCCAAACTTAGGATGATTATTCAGGAGCAGGACACAGAAATCAAAGACTTGATACTCAATTTCGAGAGGGCTAGATGGGTCATCAAATATTTGGAGCAGAGGAACAAACAGCTGGAAAAACATCATGTGATCATGGAGCTGCAGATCATCCGTGAGGATCGCTTAACTGCCCAGTAGAGCAGGATTGAATTCTCTTCATTGGAGCAATAGGTTATGGATGATCGTGAGTCTATTCTTGACAGATTCAACATGCACCTAGACAACATGCTGAACAAGGCCGACAAAGACAACACAATACTGACACACATGGCTCGTCATTACAGGGCACAGAACTTGAGTTTGAGAGTCCGAATAAGGAGTTTGAAAGCAAAACTGAGGAAAGCCACAAAAAGGGCAAAAAATGGAAAAAGAGCAAGATAGGCTCAGGATATTGGATGAGGCCTCCTTGACTCAGCAAACCACCCCATAGAAAAATTCCAGCCCAAATCTCAAAAAATTTGGGCAAATTTTGGTCACAGGGAAATTTTTTGGGAGAAAAATAAGGATTTTCACCTTGTGCGTCGCGCACCCTGCGCGGCGCTAAAATTCTAGCACTCCAATCGAGAAAAGGTTTGCATTTTTGGATTTAGCATCGAAAAATACATCTACTAGTGTCCGAGCTAGAAATTTGGATAAGTTTTGGGTCTCCTAAAGGTCAAAAAAAACCCACAAATGGCCTTTCTGCCACTTTTTGGACACACAGAAAGCAGTCTTGGGAGAATGAATATTTGGAGGGGTAAATGAGCTTCAAATTCATAAATTCTAGTGGGGTTAGAAAGTAGATAGGCCAAGCTTTCCAACAAGCCCACTTGGGCACATTTTGGACATCTACAAGTTCCCCAAAACAAGCCCAAAAGTAGCGCGATGCATAGAGAAAAGCGCGCGGCGCAGAGAGGGAATTTTGCCCAGTTTGCTCCCGTTTCGCGAAATTTTGGGTCGCGAATTCTCCAAGTGGGCCCAGTCATCTACGCCGGTTTTTTGGCACAAAAAGTGGCATTTAAAGAGTTTTCTCTCCAGATGGGCATCCATCCAAGTGGCAAAAGAATGCAAAGGGTCACCCCAGCCAAATGTCATGCTTGAGAGCGCTGCACCTGTAGCTGATGGTTGGCTCTCCATCTCCATTTCGAAATGATTTGAGTAACTTCCCAACCCTTGGGTTTTCTATATCTTCACCACACATTCTATATATTGTAAGCAAGTTATTTACAAAGGGTTGGTTTTCTTGTAACTTCTGGGAGACTGTGGGAAAGAAACTTTGTTTCTACATTGTATATTTTTATAGAGAATTAATGAAAGGAAATGGCTCTGTTTCATGATATTCCCGTGGTTGTGAGTGTAGCAAGTGTTTCTCTTATGTTTCATATGTATCTTGTTATGTTTTCTATTTCATTTCGCATTCATTTCTGGTGAAATTTCTCGAGTGAGATCAGGTAGAATTCAATTCTATTGCTCTACCTGTGGGAAAATTTCATGTGTAGTGTTTCATTCCTCTGTTGAAAAGGATTCATGCTGTCCATGCCCTTTTCACCTTCTTAATCAATCTCTCAATTTCCTTCTTATGTTCCATAGTTTCATTTCGTATTCATTTCTGGTGAGATTTTTCGAGTGAGATCAGGTAGAATTCAATTCTATTGCTCTACCTGTGGGAAAATTTCATATACAATGTTTATTATTCTATTGAAAAGGATTCATGTTTCCCAAGCCCTTTTCACCTTCTTA
Source organism: Pinus taeda (assembly GCA_000404065.3). Lineage (NCBI taxonomy): Eukaryota > Viridiplantae > Streptophyta > Pinopsida > Pinales > Pinaceae > Pinus > Pinus taeda. The sequence continues at coordinate 2,370 of APFE031452785.1, forward strand.
ATCAATCTTTCCATTCCGCCATATTTTAAAACTAAATTGCTATGCTTTTAGCCTACCTTGCCTCATGAAATAATCTGTACCTTCATGTTAAATTCTCTGTTCATTGAAGTAGAGTGGTCCCATAACATCCCAGAAATACAGTCATTCATAAAAAATCACTCCTTATATTCACTTTCACTTACTAGCCTAAGATAAATAGTTCTTTTGAAAGTCATCTCAGTTCTTTTCGTTCATATACTCACTGAGTGTGACCCAGAGAGAGCCCTCTCCTGTTCTGGTAGGGCTAGCTACCAAACTGAGCATGGTTTGTGGTTACCCTGAATTTTGCCTTCTTTCAACCTGAGGTGGATTTAGGTGCTAACATAGTGGCGACCATACTGGGGAAGACTAAGTTTGAAATCAAATCCCCGTGTTTCTTAATAATTTTAAGCTCCCGGATGATGAGCTTAGGATTGGAAAGGCTGAGCAAGTTGGTTGTGTCCTGTGATTTTTCTCAATAGCATGCTGGCTTCGAGACGATATACCTAAGTCAATCCAGACCCCGATCCTCCCCATATCTTTGAAAACCCCAATTTGATCCCCAGGCTCCTTCGTCAAGAGAGCACCATAACTCCCGTGTTCAAATCCCATTCATGTCCCAACATTTTTGAGTATCTTGAAGGGCTTGTGTTTGACGAACGGTTCAAGATATCATTGTTTGAGTCTAAATCCGAAAGGGCTGTTGATTATACTGTCCCTAATCCGAAATTTCTTTTAGACCTCGAAACAGAGAGAGTTAATAGATTAATTGATAATTACATTGTGACACTGCTCCAAAATCCAATTGCAAGCCCCTTGCAAACTGTGCACACTCCTCCAACACCTCCAAGGCCAAATCCACCAAAAAAGATGGTTGCATGTTTTGTACCCCTTGTTCTACCCCAAGTTCTAGATGATATGCCTGCTGATTACTAAAGCAAAATCTCATTCTTTGATGGCTCTCCTAGTGGCATTACTATGTAGCAACACGTGGAGCGAATGAAAAACTTCTGTGAACTTTATTATATCAATGTGGAGAATGTGTTAATGAGGCTCTTTGTACAAACATTTGTAGGTAAGGTGAAGAAATGGTTCAAAGGTTTACCGCCTGCACGTATCGCCACCTTGGCAGACCTACATAGAACATTATTGAACAGCTGGGAAGTGAAAAAGAACCCTCTTCAAATTCTGTCCGAATACGAGCAAATCAAGAGAAACGCTGGTGAGTCAGTCCAAGATTATTGCATGAGATTCAATACAGTGTACAATGAAATTCCAGATGATCTAAGGCCACCCGTGAGACTAGCCATGGTGAAATTCCCAGATGGTTTTGATGCTAATATGGCTTATCAATTGAGAGAAAGGGAACCAGCCACAATGGAAGACATGCAGAGAATTGCAGTCAGCGTTGAGGCGAACCTGCTGTCCAAAAGAGCTAGAGAAAAAGAAGAGAAGAAAACCATTGTGAAAGAAGAATCTTCTGCAATGGATCAACTTCTCAAAAAGGTAGAACAGATGCTTGAAAGGGTAAAACTTGACAAGCCAGAATCACAACTGAGGAATCTTAACTTTCGTGGTCAGCAACAGCCACAGTATAGGATAAGACAGAGAGATCAGTGAACTCAGGAGTAGACTGCACAACAGCTGGTACAAACACCTTTACAATAGAATTTTGTTCATGGACTAGAGTCAGACGAGGATGGGAATGTAATAGGAGAAGAAAACCATCTCTTTATTCCAGATGAGTTGCCTACTTACATTACCGAAGAAGAAGAATGTGCAGTGAATTCAGCTGCACACCAAGACACTAATTTTATTCTAGCTAGCGACAATGTGTTGGAAGAAGAATTAGAAGAATATCAAAGGGGGCATATGAATGCTCTGTCTGCACAACAACAATGATATTCACTTAGAAACAGAGATGTGTCGGCCATACCAATTCAGAAAAAGAGGGAGGGTGAAAAACCAAAGAATGATTTATCAGCTACACAAAGAAAAGGAAAGGAGGTGGTTAGTCCGGAGAGCAGCAAATCAAAACCTGCAGAACAATCACAGCAACCTGCCACCTCAAAGGAAGAGGAAAGGAAAGAGATCCCAGTCAAGGAGGTAGAAAGAACTCCCACTTTAGCATATAGAACGAGATTTCTAAGTTAAAGGTATCCATCCCCTTGACTAAAGTAATGAAGAACATCAATTATAAAGGACAAATTTCTAAAATGTTGAATTGGGACCCAATGTCCGACATGGTAAATGTAGAATAGGATCAGCCTAAAATGATTTTTGGACCAACATCAAATGGTGGGTCTTGTGATAACGAGGTACCCCCTTTCTACATCAGTTTGAGGTTGCATGATTTCATTTTACATAATGCCATGTTCGATTCCGGAGCTTCTCACAATCTTATGCCCAAGGCTATCATGGATAAGCTTGGTCTGGATATCACTCGACAATATCATGATCTCTATTCATTCGATTCCAGCAGAGTAAGATGTATAGGTCTCATTAAAGACTTGGTTGTGAGTTTGGATCAGCTTTCTATGAAAAATGTCCTAATGGATGTGGTGGTAGCAGATATTCCTCCAAGGTTTGGCATGCTTCTTTCCAGGTCTTGGGTAGAAAAATTGGAAGGGACACTACAGCTGGATTTCTCCTATGCAACAATCCTAGTGTTTGGACAAATGAGGAAGTTATATCGGGAACAAAAGATGAAATATATGATCACAAGCAAGGAGAAATCGATAAATCATCCCATTAACTATGTACATACAGATTTAGAGTCTTTTGTTTTGTTTTCAGATAGTTTAAATGAGATAGATAGTTAGATGGTAGAAGCAAATGACATTCCGGAAATAACAGAAAATTTCAGAGAAGTCTTGAAGAGAGAAGGACAAGAAAAGCATCAAAAGATTGGGCAATCTGTTGAAAACGATGGACAACAAACAGACAAAGCACGACAAACAGATTTTCAGCACTTACAAGAGGAGGAAGAAGGCTTGTGGACTATGGATTTCGATGGAGTAGTAGGGAATGATGGTGTCGGTATTGGTATTTGGGTACACAGTCCTTTCTCCACCGCAAACAAAGTGCCTAGCAGCGTGAGAGTTTGCTCTTACAAGTTGGCCTTTGAATGTTCAAATAATGAAGCTGAATATGAAGCTCTGATTGCTGGCCTGAAGATTCTTAGAAAGCTAAATGCAAAAAGGATTTCGGTATATGGCGACTCCGATTTGGTAATAAAACAGGTCAGAGGTGAGTATCAAGCAAAACATCCTAGGATGCGGGCATATCGTAATACAGTTTTAGACATCTTGAAGTTATTTTCAGAATACACCTTGACATGTGTGCCTTGTATACAAAATAGTATTGTTGATACTCTTGCCAAGGCAGCGAGAAGCTTGAAGATCCCCATGAACTCCAGCAATAAATTTGAAATCCATGTCAAGCACCGTCCAACCATTCCAGACAATCAGCGACATTGGTAAGTGTTTCAATATGATGAGGAGATTAAATATTTTCTGCTCAACAAAGGCAAGTTCGAAGAAACCTCAATCGATGTGGAAAATGATGAAGACAAAGGGAATGGTATAGATGAAGTGCAGATCAATCAAATGGATGTAATGCAGCTGAAGAATAACATCATTCCTAAAGGCTTGATACCTCTAGAAGAACTTTTTGATCAGGATGATGTAGCCCACAAACCAACATTGCAGCCGATAGAAAAGGGTGTAGAAGAGGTCAACATCGGTACAACTGCCAATCCAAAGTTGGTAAAATTGTCTAAAGCATTACCGCCAAAGATCAAAGACAAATATATCAGTTTGATGGCTTCATTTGCAGATGTATTTGCTTGGGATTATTCTAATTTAAAGACCTATGATACAAATATCATTCAGCATACGATACCTATCAAGCCTAACCAAAAACCTTTTAGACAAAAGCCGAGGAGGATAAATCCAAAGTTGCTGCCATCCATTGAAAAAGATATAAATAGGTTGTACAAATCAGGTATCATTGTGCCCATCAGATTTTTAGATTGGATATCTAACTTAGTGCATGTACGTAAGAAGACCGGTGAGATCCGCCTATGCATTGATTTCAGAAATCTAAATAAGGTCTCATTGAAGGACAACTATCCACTGCCTAAGATGGACCATATACTTCAGCGAGTAGTGGGGGCATCTCGTATGTCGCTGCTTGATGGTTATTCCGGATATAACCAAATTTCCATCCATGAAGATGATAGAGACAAGACAGCATTCACCACTCCATGGGGAACCTTTCACTAGTCCAAAATTCCATTTGGTTTAAAGAATGCAGGTGCCACATTTCAGCGAGCAATGGACTTGGCATTTGCAAATGAGAAGGAAGTTTTTTTGGTGGTGTACTTGGATGACTTGACAGTGTTTTCAAAGTTTGATGAAGAACACATGCATCACCTAACAATTGTCTTTCAAAAATGTCGGAAATATGGTCTATCGCTGAATCCTAAGAAGAGCTTGTTCGCCATGGAAGAAGGCAAATTACTTGCGCACATCATTTCAAAAGATGGCATTCGTATAGACCCAACACATGTGCAAGCAATTCAGCAAATTGATCTGCCCAGAAACAAAAAGGAAATACAATCATTCAATGGTAAGATGAATTTTCTGCGTCGTTTTGTACCCAATCTTGCAGAACACTTGAAATAAATGACCAACATGCTTAAAAAGGACAGCCAGGTGAAATGGACAGATGAGGCGGTAAAATATTTCAACTTGATCAAATTGGCCCTTTCTTCAGCTCCAGTTCTAGTAAGCCCGGACTGTACTCACGATTTCATAGTATTTTCTTTTGCTTCGGAGCATACTATGGCAGCAGTATTATTGCAGAAGAGAGAGGGTCATGAAAGACCCATTGCATTTTTCAGCAGAGCTATAAGAGACGCAGCTTTAAAGTATAACATCATTGAGAAGCAAGCCCTGGCCTTGGTGAAGGCATTGAAATATTTCCAGGTATATATCCTACATTCTCACATTCTGGCCTATGTTCCTAATACTGTTGTAAAAGATGTTTTGGTACAGACTGATCCGGAAGGGAGAAGAGGCAAATGGATTGCAGCCTTGCTAGAATACGATGTGGAGATAAAGCCTACAAAGCTGATCAAAGGACAGGGGTTGGCAAAGCTAATGGCTGAATCAAATTTGCATGCATTGGACGTAAATCTGATCACTACCCTGACTGATGATAATGAGGAAGGAACGTCAATTCAGGTATCCGAAATGTTTGCGTTGTCCCCATGGTATTCTCATATAATATATGTGCTGTAAAATCTATCATCACCGCCTGGCATGACTAGAAACAAAGCGAGAACAGTCAAATTGAAGGCTGCAAAGTTTTGCATCTTAAATTCTGCACTATATTAGAAAGACCCCGGTGGCATTCTGTTAAATTGTCTGGTGGAAGAGGAGGCAAAAAATGTCATGGAGGATTTCCATGGTGGAGAATGTGGAGGTCATCTTTTTTGGAAGTAAACAACGAACAAGATTTTGAGAGCAGGATACTACTGGCCTACTTTGTTTGCTGATGTACATAAGATGGTCAAGCACTGTCATAAATGTCAGATTTTCGAGGGGAAACAGAAATTACAGCCTCTGCCACTTAAGCCTATTGAAGTGAGTGCTCCCTTCCAGTAGTGGGGATTAGATTTCATCGGGGAAATTCATCCCGCCTCTTCCATACATCATAGGTGGATTCTTACGGCAACGAACTATTTCACAAAATGGATGGAGGAAACCCCTACCAGATAAGCGACGGACATGGTAATCATTTCATTACTCGAAAATAACATCTTGTCTCGCTTTGGTTGTCACAACAAATTAATCACTGATAATGCAACAACGTTTAAATAAAAAAGGATGGTAGAATTTTTCATAAGTATAACATAATTTTGGGTCATTCAACCGCCTATCTTCTGCAAGGCAATGGGTTGGCGGAATCTTCAAATAAATCTTTGGTCAACATCATCAAGAAGCTGCTGGAAATAAATAAGAAGAGCTGGAACAAGAGGTTGGTTCATGCGCTTTGGGCAGATCGGATCACTCACAAAAATTCCAGTTGTATGTCACCATTTGAGCTTGTTTATGGAGTGGACATAGTATTTCCCGCTTCTCTTGCTGCCCTGGTGATCAAACTCCTTCAGGAGGCTGGCAGTGAGGAAGATCCCATGCAGAGAACGCTGAATCAAATGATCCACTTGTAGCAAACAAGAGAATAAGTTTTCAAGAACACATCCAAATTGCAGGAGAAAATCAAGAAAATTTATGATAGAAAGGCAAATATGAATAGATTTCAGGTGGACGATGTAGTGCTAAAATGGGATGCAAGAAACGAGGAGAAAGGCAAGCACGGAAAGTTCGAAAATTTGTGGAAAGGTCCTTTCAAGATCGCAGCATACAGGGGTCAGAATTCCTTTCTTCTGAAGGAAATAAGCGGAGAATATTGTCCTCGAGGGCCGATCAATGGTCGGCTGCTCAAACGGTATCATTGTTGATCTATGAACACTGCTTCCACTGTCATTGTAAATACCATTTTTTCAATTTGGTTCTAGTCTGTAAAGTCAGTTTTTGAGTTATTTTAATGTCACGTTTGAGTAAGTCTTTTGGTCATTCTGTTTTATAAATAAGTTAGAGTCCCATACTGTTTATCAAGATTATGACTCCATGGCCCAATGGACAAAAAAGGCATTGTCTAGCTCCTCCAGAGATTTGCTATTCTTGGCACCTCCAAGGAGCTACCATCCCCCATTGGAGCCAATGTTAGAGTCGGCCTAGTCAAGTCCTTCGTCAGGGATCAAAACTCTTTATGCATTTCATGAGTAGGTGTCCTGCTCCACTCTTCCAGTTGCATTTTGCTAGGGACATGCCATGACCTGACGGAGAAAGTCATGCTAGTCAGTTTCCCTCATGTCTGGCCCATGCTGGTTCAGGTCTTGGTCCATAATCACTGAAATTCATGATAGTCAAGGTATGGTCATATTAGAGGACAAAGTCAATTTTTATGTTTGTGTATAGGAAACCATCAAACTGGTCTGTGAAAAAACATATCTAGAACAAGCCATGCAGTCCAGGGGGAGATTTTATACAGCTATGGTCCAGAAAGCTTCATCACTAGCTGAAGAGACATCGACTCTTTTTCAAAACTCTGTTTTGAAGAAAAGTCAAACAAGGTCATTTATGACGAAATTTTCCAAAAATGAAAAAGTTTATTTTTTAGATGCAGTCATGGTTTCTATGGCCAAATGCCCAGTCACACAGTCCTCGCAAAGAAACGCCGAAAATCCCATCATAAGAGCCAAAATTTCAGAGAAAAATGAAGATCAGGGTGTTTTAAAAGTCAATGAAAAAGTGCAAAACATAAACATTTGAAAGTGGGTTTTCAAGGAAGAAAAAATCAAACCCATCTCCTCCAAGGCTATAAATACATGTTTTGCCCAAATCAAAGCATTGTACTCCTGCAAGACTTGGAGAAAGCATTTCAAAAGAGAGAAAGCGAACTTGTGAGTGTTTGAGGGAGCGGGAGTTGGAGGTCGACGGCGCGGTGCATACACAAAGGAGCGTGGTGCACACGGAGGGCGCAGTGCACACGTAGCTAGCCTGCAATGGGAGATTTACAAGGGCACGATGCACACCCAGCGCGTGGCGCACTGGGCTTGGCGTGCGACGCACACAGTTAGGGGCATAAAAAATTGCCAAACCACTTCAAATCTTGATGAAGGCTAGAAAAACAAGAGGTAGGCCCTGTGGACACCTCCTCTCCAACAATTTTTTCATTAATTTGGTGTTTGAGATGTTTAAATGTCACCTGAAAGCATTAGGTAAAACATGGAAAAAGAAAATCACCAATGAAAACGATGGTTGGGGTTGCAAAATGTAATGAATGTCACCAAGGTTTCACTCCACTCCCCTTGTCCCCTCACCCATCCTCTTTCTCATCTCCCTTTGACCATTTTTCCTAAGAACCCCACCCTAAAACCACTACACCCCATTTCCCTATCCCGCAAGAAACTCATGGTGAAAATTCTGAGCGCGCGACGCACACACAGGGTAGCGCAGTGCACTGGGAGCCGGTTTGCAGTATAAAAATGCCACTGGCGTGGCGCACTAAGAGCGCACGGCGCACAGAGATATAAAGCCCACAAACCACAAATTTGCCTATAAAACTTTTTGTGAATGCCTATCAAACTTGAAAGGTAGACCAACTACGTTCAACTTGGCATGAAACTTGAGAAAAATACCATGATTTTAAAGAGTATAGATCTAAGGCTAAAGTTTTTTTTAGTAAACAAAAGAAGACACAAAGAGATTAGGCTCCTAGAGTTTTTGCCACAGTAATGGTGTTGTCAAAGTATTCTCCTACCCTACCCCTATCTCTATTTTTCCCTGCATTCTTTTCCCCTTATCATTACCCTAACACCACTGTAATCATCTTCCTCTTCCCCTTCCTCCTATGACTCAAAAATCCCAAACCCTACCAAAATAAATTCAAACCCTACCCCATCAATACCAGACCCAAAAAAACACTCCCAAATCCCTGAAAAATGTCTCCTTTTAAATCCCTATTTCCCTTTCATCATTCCCCTCCTAACACTCCCTATTTTAATTGTCCCCTTGGTGACAGATTTTCAAAGCAGCTATCAGTTTCATTAGATTCAGAAGGCAGCATAAAACTTAGGATACAAGCAGCAGTAATGGCATCAAAAAATTCATTAGAGTATGAGGAGGGGACCCACAGTGGCACATCTTCAGGAGAGAGGGCCCATAGGAGACATCACCGGAGTGGCAGACATCTTAGAGATGAGCCAAACACCCTCACTGAGCTGCAGGCATGCCCGCTCGCCATGTCTTGTTTCCAACACTTGGCATGTTATGAATTTTTTCAAAGGGTGGAAAATGTCAGAGTCCATCATGAGTTGGCCCGCCTTTTTACACTTCATTTACAAGGAGGTCAATCCGTCCCAGCTGGAGTCACTTTCACCTTGACACCAGAGACCATATCAGTGGAAACAAGAATACCTAACATTGGAGAGCATTGGCATAAGAAAAAGAAGGTGGAGAGGCATCATTATGAGCCTTACATCAAGAACAGCTACTTGAGCCAGCTCACCAGAGTTTTTCCATTCAGATTTTTGAGAGATGAGTATGCCCCACTCATGAGATTGATCATGAAGTATTTCAGTTGCCAAGGGAGGTTTTCACGCCTTTACGCATATCACATCAGGTTGCTCATGCACTTCACCCGGGTGCAGATGATGAGCCTCCCATTTTTCATTTGCAACAACATTGAGAAAATGAAAAACTTCATGCAGCGCAAGACCCCTCAACAACAGCTGAACAGTGTCTATCATTTTGCTCTCATCCGGATTTTGGTGGACCATCAGTTAGGATTGCAGGGTATTGCTTGGGAGGACTTTATCTCCCATGATTTCTTCGGCGCTCCACCGGTGGTGTCAGAGGCGGAGCATGAGGAGGGGGGTCCTTCACATCAGTTTGAGCACCATGAGACTTCCACCATGCTAGTATACATCACATACCATAAGGGCAGTAGACCGTTGTTTGCAGCAGCAAAGTGAGTGTTATCTCCACCTGGGGTGGAAGGGGCCTCACTTCCGGCATCGACGACACAGGAACAGGATAGAGGTAAGGAGCCAATGCATGAGGAGGGGCCTTCGGGTGAGCCATCAGGTGCATAAGGGACCGGTGTCATCCTCATTCCATATGAAGAGACAGAGGCAGAGAATGCTAAACTTAGGATGATTATTCAGGAGCAGGACACAGAAATCAAAGACTTGATACTCAATTTTGAGAGGGCCAGTTGGGTCATCAAATATCTGGAGTAGAGAAACAAACATCTTGAAGACCAACAGACGATTAGGGAGCTTCAAAGCATCCGTGAAAATCAACAAGTTGTCTAGCAGAGAGGGATCGAGCTCACTCCCTTGGAGCAAGAAATCAACAACGACCATGAGTCTTGGTTGGAGCGGGTCAATATACACTTGGAATAGCGGTTGGATAAGCTAACAGGGAGAAAGACATGCTGAGGCACATGAATCATCACTACTAGGCCCGAAACATGAGCTCCAAAGCAAGAATTAGAAGCCTAAAGGCAAAATTGAGCAAAGCGACAAAGGAGGCAAAGGAGCAAGATCGGCTTCGAATCCTTGCTGAGGCTTCCTTGGAATATTTGGATTCAGCATCCAAAAATATGACCACTGGTGTCCAGGCAAGAAATTTTGACAAGATATGGGCTTCCTAAAGGTCAAAAAACGCCCAAAAATGGCCTCTCTACCACTTTTTTGACACACAGAAAGCAGTCTTGGGAGAGTGAATATTTGGAGGGGCAAATGAGCACCAAATTCAAAACTTCTAGTGGGGTTAGAAAGCAGACAAGACAGGCTTTCCAACAAGCCCACTTTGGCACATTTTGGACACCTACAAGTTCCCCAAAATAGGCCCCAAAGCAGCACGACGCACAGAGAAAATGAGGCAGTGCACAGAGAAAAAATTGCCAATTTGCTCCCGTTTCGCGAAATTTCAGGTCGCGACTTCTCCAAGTGGGCCCAGTCATCTACACTTCAGTTTTTCTGGCACCAAAAGTGGCATTTAAAGAGTTTTCTCTCCAGATGGGCATCCATCCAAGTGGAAAAAGAATGCAAAGGGTCACCTCAGCCAAATGTCATGCTTGAGAGCGCTGCACCTGTAGCTGATGGTTGGCTCTCCATCTCCATTTCGAAATCATTTGAGAAACTTCCCAACCCCTGGGCGTTCTATCTCTTCCTCACAAATTCTATATATTGTATGCAAGTTACTTGCAAAGGGTTGGTTGGCTTGTAACTTCTGGGAGACTGTGGGAAAGAAACTTTGTTTCTGCATTGTATATTTTTACAGAGAATTAATGAAAGGCAGCGGCTTTATTTCATGAGATTCCTGTGGTTGTGAGTGTATCAAGTGTTTCTCTTATGTTTCATATGTATCTTGTTATGTTTTGTATTTCATTTCGCATATTTCTGGTGAAATTTTTTGAGTGAGATCAGGTAGAATTCAATTCTATTGCTCTACCTGTGGGAAAATTTCATGTGCAGTGTTTCATTCTTCTGTTGAAAAGGATTCATGTTGTCCATGCCCTTTTTCACCTTCTTAATCAATCTCTCCATTTCCTTTTTATGTTCCATAGTTTCATTTCGTATTCATTTCTGGTGAGATTTTTCGAGTGAGATCAGGTAGAATTCAATTCTATTGCTTTACCTGTGGGAAAATTTCATGTACAGTGTTCATTCTTCTGTTGAAAAGGATTCATGTCGCCCATGCCTTTTTCACCTTCTTAATCAATCTTTCCATTCCGCCATATTCTAAAACTAAATTTCTATGCTTTCAACCTACCTTGCCTCATGAAATAATCTGTGCCTTCATGTTAAATTCTCTATTCATTGAAGTCGATTGGTCCCATAACATCCCAGAAACACAGTCATTCACAAAAATCACTCCTTATATTCATTTCCACTTACTAGCCTAAGATAAATAGATCATTTGAAAGTCATCTCAATCCTTTTCGTTCATCTATTCACTGAGTGTGACTCGGAGAGAGCCCTCTCCTGTTCTGGTAGGGCTAGCTACCAGACTGAGCATGGTTTGTGGTTACCCTGAATTTTGCCTTCCTTCAGCCTGAAGTAGATTTAGGTGCTAACACACGTCATTCATATTAGCTTCTACACCTTTCTTTAAACAATCCATCTTAGCTTCTACATCTTTATTTAAACCATCCATCTTAGATTCTGTTCCTTTTTGTGCAAGTGACACTTGTTGCACTTGGTCTCGTAATTTTGATATATGATGTTGCATTTATTCCTCTTCTTCATGAGTCATGCTAGAGCTTTCAGGTCACCTACTAGGTTTTTCCATTTTCTTTCCTCAAGGCATCAATTACAGATAATAATGATTTACTATGCCCTTTTAATTCCTTCAAAATAATCTCTCAAACCAAGCTTAAGCAAACATTTAAAAAAATATAAACACCTTTTTTTTACTTTGTAGGAGCTCGATATTGCCTCTGATGTATCTCTGTAATTTCGGATCATTCAATTTTGAAATTGTGATTTGCTGTAGCCCTCTATGTCCTCTTTCCAATGCCACCAGTCTGACCCCAATTGGATTCTCCAATGAAGAGTTATGCCAAATCTCCCACAGTGACCTAATTATAGAATAATTCAGTAGAGCAAAATTGTACGACATGCCACGTGTCCCTTTTTTGACCCTTGGCTCTAAAGAATATATGAAGGAAACTACAGTCCGTCCTCTTTCTTTACCTTCTTACGAAATTTCATTCTGATGCTCAGAGAGAAAGTTATGACGATTTTCCCCAGGTCACCTGTTTTGAATGTAATTCAAGATTCTGCAAAAGGACCAACTTCCTCAGATCATATCTCCAAAAATTTAGTGCTAAAAGCTCTGAAATTCGGACTTGAGATTAAGCGTGATGTCTTCTCAAATGGGTTTTGTTTTTAGTTTCTGACACATCGCAAAAAAACAGTTATAGTGAAAATTCCATGATGACCTGTTTAGAGCAACGAAACCCTAGAATCCAATGCTTTGATACCAAATGTTATGAAACCAGCTCAAGGAAAGATAGAAAAGATAGATCAATGCCTTAGAATTTAGCCTCTTCAAGGGGGAAACCTCCTTTACATTACATAAATGAAAAATTCCTGGATGATTCAAATGACAAAACCTCCTTTCTATATATAGGAGTCTAAGGAGTCACAATATATCCCAGCCGAACAATAATAATATTAAGCCACAAAAATAACAATAGAGGGATTCTATGGGGCACAGTAATAACAATATGGGGACAATAGGGGCACAACAATATTAATAAGGGGTACAACTACAATAGTAATGGGGTAATCACTAGTATTATAGGGACCTAAAAGGGAGACTGGTAGTGAAAACTACACAATTTCTCCCGTGGAGGTTGCTGGCCAAAACTGTGCAGAGCTAGGATATTGGCCTATAAGACATCCCTATGTAGTTTCTGGGTTGAGAGGGATGTTGGGAAGCTAGGAGACATCCCATGAAAACTGTGCAGTTTTCAAGAGGAGCAGCAGGTCAGTTGATAGGGTGACTAGCTAAGAATATTGTGCAATTGTTTAGGGCAATGCAGTGATAGGCAGCAGTTGTTCGTCCGGCATGTATGTGCAGTTTATTTAGTCAGTGGAAGTGGGCATTCTTGGTAGATTTTGCACAATTTTTTGGAGCAGTCAGGCTCGGGGTCACTACTTGGTCAAACTCTTTGGTTGACCAGCTCAAGGCTTGGTGATTTTACTTGTGGGCAATGCAGAATACCTGGGAAGCAGCCTCAAGATTTGCACAATTCTGGGAAAAAGTACATGTTCACTGAGGGTTGAAATTGCACAATGCATCTCAACAGAGTTCTAGATGTTGGGGTTGGTTTGGTCGACATAGCTTGAGCAAAATGACTAAGTATGTGAACAAGTGACTTCGTACATGCATGACCTTGCGAACACATACTCAACATGACTTGAAAACGAGACACCTAGAACCATCAAGACAACATACACTCAGTGTAACTGACCGACGGGTGACAGCGACAAGCGTGACACTTGTGATAAATCATTGAACGACTGTGATGATACTTGTGTGGCAGTTCATACAACTTCGTCTGTGAGTATGATATATGCTTCGTAGTAAATACAACTTGTACACATGAAGGGGGATGTTGTGCATATCCAAAACATGGATGCAAGCATGATATTGTGACCAAGATGCTAAAATATGTTTGGTGAATGGTCAAGAAAGAAGGGTGAAAATACTCAACACGAAATCATGGGATGAGCCCGAGAGCTTGCAAAAATCAAGGAAAAACCCAAGGAAGGCTTTGAAATTGGATGCAGGTGAAAACTTTAGAGGGTGTTTGCAGCTGCTACAACACTTATCAACACACTAGTTAACTTCCAGCTTCTCTGTGTTCATCAATTGACAGCACAAGGCCTTGATCATTTAGGGAGTATTGAATCATTGTGTAGGTTACGTCAACTTCCCCACTTATCCCATGGACAAATATGGTTTACCTTTCGCCAACTCATTCAAACGCAACAACAAGTTTCAACTTGATCATAATGTTTCGAAATTGGGAAGGGTAGTTTGGCTCGCGAGTTAAAAGTTTTCAGAGTATAAGTTTTCATCTCTAGTGTTTCTCCAATACCAGCAGGCCTGGAATGTACCCCAATGAAGTCATGCAAGAACAAACACATTTCTCCACTACCAGCGAGCTTGGTCGGTACCCTGGTGGAGTTGCATGCTTCACCTCTCTGTGTAGGAATCCTTTCTCTTCTTTCGCCTTTGTATTTTTTAAGAGGACTGTGCATAGGAACTTAATTTTTTTGGGCGAAAGAGGGATCCTGACTTATTAAGAGCATAAGAGGTTTTTCCTTCAGAGAAGCATGTAAGACCTCTGACATAGGTTTGCTCATTTATATTTTCCCCTTCTTTGTTTTGACTAGTTGGATGAACTTGAACACATAGAGTAGAAGACTTAGTACAGGAATGAGGTTTCCCAGTGTGGACACAAGTCCATGGTTGAACCTAATCTTTCCTTTCAGACGGTTCGTATTTTCCATCAAGACTTCATCAGTCGAAGGTTATAACCAAGCACAGAGAAGACGAATGTAGGGTTGGCCAAGTGTTGTAGTGTCACAAGACTCTTTAGATCTCAACCACATACTGATTCAAAATCCAGAACTCAGTAGAGGGAAACATCTACAAAACCAAAAATAACATGATATTAAGAAAAAAAACGAAAAGAAACAATAATAGTAAGGAAAGCGAAAAAACAACAAGCAGTAAACAAACTATGTATGTGGCGCGGGGTGTGGCCCAACCTACTGAAAAATAGTGTTTGAGATATTAGCCATTGAAAAGAAAGTTGTCAACCCTCCCATCAAGTGTTTGCAAATGGTACGTGTGTGGGCCAAGATTCTCTTGAACCAATATTAGACTATCAGGCTCCACTATCGGAACTTGGTGGCATCCTGAGAGACCAATAAGCAAAGACAACATTCTTGCTCCAGACACTACGTGTAACATAGGTTTCAATGACGGCACGGGGTAGTTGTTTTTGTTCTAGGAGTGGTTCAAGTTTCATAAATAAATGCATAAGCAGATTCCATCAGATTTCTTACATACAGAACTTAAATTAGAAACCCATGTAAAATAACAAACTTTATAAGTGATCCAAGCATCCAACAACTTAGTCAGTTCTTTCTGTATAAGGGGTTCAAGTGACGGATGTACTTTCCTAGGTTTTTGCTGCAATGGATTGACCCCTTCTTTGATTGGAATCACGTGTTGTATTATTCATGTGTCATATGTACTTAGGACATCACGTTCCCGCACAGACACATCTCTATATTGTTTGAACAAGTGAACAAAAACTTGTCGATGTTCTAGTGTATAGCACGTACCGAGACTAACAAACTTCAGATCGTGGGCTATTCGCAAATTTGTTTGTTCGCTTATCATGGTGGAACTGTGGGTTTTTTTGTTTCTTCACCCTTGAAAGTGGTTCTGCAAGTCATAGATCCTTTTGAGAGAAACCACATCCTGTGGGATGAGGTTTCCTTTCTTGTCATCAACTGCAGCTTGCGAGCACTGCTCGTGCTCATCTTCATCAATTGTTGCATCCTTGAAGGCATCAGTGCTACCCATGAAATGAAGTATCTATTTATCGTCTCCAAAAGAGCATAGATTGGTTACATTATCAGGCATAGAAGGCTTATATAAATTTCAACAGTAAATATATCATGTGGTGTAGGAATATCCTCTCTGCGGACAGAGGCGATCCCTCTAGCCCAAGAGAGTGGGTCTAGCAAAAAACAAGACAATCTAATGTAAATTTCCTTAGATTAGAATTGAATAAGAGGGACTACCTCTTATAATGCTAATCCACTTGACGGTGATCTTTCTTCCTTGCTCCAACTTCCTTTCATTCCTTTCATTCAAGTACCTGAAACAAACATGCAAGAAACAATAGCAAACATGATAGCATAAAATCGAATCCAATCTACTTAAAAGTTCAAGGAGTTCTAAGCTATCAAATGTAATATTACATCCAATATAGGAAATAAACCATTAGTTGTATTAAAATAAACTTTAAAGAGAAATACAATCGAAGCCTTGACGTTGGAGATCGCCTTTGCAGTATCCAGGTCCCACTACATGCCTTTTCATCACTCTTTTCCTCCTCTAGCTTGACATGAAATGGATTCCAAGCTCTAACTCTCTCTCCTCATGCTTTAGCTACCAAAGACTAGTCTTTTGTCATCTAAGACTAATCTTATTCTATCAAAAGCTAAAGATTTCAGAATTTTGCATCTGGTTCTATGTCTCCACCACTTTCACTATGTGTTGTATTGTATTGTAACCAAAAAGGGTAAGAGGAAGTGGTTTATATAGGGAGAGGAGGATAAGAATGAGATCTACTCAAGGGGGAAGAAGGTATTATCTCCTTGGGAAGGTCCACTTTTAAGGGGGAAAGAACCTTATACGGAGTTATCGACCCTTATCCAACCAAACAAACATCTAGCACATCAGCACTAGACGTTTCTAGACGTGAAACTTTGTTTCCTTTTATAAAAACAGTCCAGAAGTAGGCTAGTGTGGGTATTGGGCTAACATTAGCGCTGATCAGCGTGGGTTACAATGTAAAACTTTGCCATCAACGTGGGTAAGACACTGGGAAAGAGCGCTGATCTTAAAAATTGGGTTTTAAGAAGGATTCTCTCAAAATGTTCTGAAGGGAGTGGGGACTACTTTCTTCAAACTTCAAGGGATGCAAGAGCATAGGTTTCATGGTGAAAGTATAACATAGTAGTCACTACTAGGGTTCTTTAGGATCAGGAATGGGGAGTGACAAATTATTGTGTAGCAGATTCCCCCTAAAGCATGAAGTCAGAGTTGAGAGCACAGAGTTGACAGCAATGGTTGAAATGCTTTAAGACATAGCGAGGACTTGGAATACCAGCATCAGAAGTCCTACAACTCAAACATACATGTACATATCTAAAATTTGATAGTCATGTCTGATAAACATGAGAGGCATATAACAATACATGAATCCATGGTATAGGCGCAACCATCCATCAAGAAAAGGATCATGTGCATGGATCCTCGGCATGGACGCATCCATCCAACTAAAGGGATCATATGAAATAGATCCATGACATGGGCGCGACCATCCGTATAGAGAGGATCGAAATGAAAATACCCATGTTATGGTCGCAACCATTCAACTGAGAAGGATCAAAATTATACCCATGGCATGGTCGTAGCCATCTGTCTAAAGAATTATGTATACAATCATGAATGACTCATCACTCTTCACAACTTGGACTTTTGTTATCTAAGCCCAAGGTCTTGTGCTCTAGCATGACCTAATCAAAGTACAAATTCTAACATTTGAATAGACATGCTGAAGTCGAACATGCTAGAAAATCACTTGATTACCAGCTAATGATGTGAATCGTTAACAAGCACGAGAGAACACATAATGTAAATGGATCTCAAGGTACTATCATTATAATTCACGAAGTGTAAATAGGGAACTGAAGTCGAACACCTATGAAATCACTCGATCGAGAGCAAATGATGAGAACCTATTGTTGAGTGCGAAGAACTTGCCATTGAGGCATGCAATCTCTAAGGTACTGGAAAGGAGTTTCTAGATCAACTTCCTAGATAATGAGCTGAAGTCGACAAGAAGGATCTGTCAAAGGAAGGTCATAATGGATCCTTTGTCATCGGCATGAAATGGGAAACACAATGAATGAGAGTAATCCAAGAATGTGACAGATGATCAGACAATGTACATGCAAGAAGACTTCTCTTGAACATGTGGATGACATGACTCTGTATTTTGGCAGCATTTTATATCATAGGATCAAAGGTGATGGTGACATGGCAGAGATCAAATGATAGGTTAAAATGGATAACCTAAACCCAGGAAGGAAAGTGATAGAGTGAGGATGTCCCAAAACTCAACATGAACAACAGATGAGTGTCAATGTTCAAGAGCGACATGCTGCCTCAAGTGAAGACTACAACCGATGAATACTTCCAATTTTCCCCCAAAATTTCTTGCGAGTATCCAATTTATTTTTGAAACACAAGCTTGAAGGGGATAACATATGCTTGTAATATAAGCCCATCATTTGAATGGATCCTACCTAGTAAATTTTAACGAGCCCTAGGAAGGATAAGCTTGTCTCGTCATAATGACAAGTCCTATGTCGTTTAATATTTTAATGAGTTCAACAAAGGAGAAACTTGGAGTCCCTTTTCGTAAAGTTGTATCTCGAACCCAAAAAGGTAGAAAACAATATTTAAGAGAATCTCCTATTTATATTTGACTAAGGTATACCTTTTTCATAAACAGTTTTATCCCAGCCCGAAAAAGGGGTAAATGCATACTAGGTAAACGACGTTTTGCAGCCTTTAACAAGTTCAAAATGACAAGAGCTCGACAATATTTTCATATTTTGAGAGTTAGAAAAGAGCTCAAAGATGGCTCCCTTCTTTTATTTGCTTTAACGAGTCTAAAAGGGAAAAATTATTGGCAATATTTTCATTTTTTAAGAGTCATAAAAGAGCTTAAAGGTGACTCATCCTGGAGGAACGAGTGGTAGAAAGGGTAACAAATAGTTTTGGTTATGGTGGAACTGCTAAAAAACTAAGAGGTTAATAGGTTGGCTAGTAAAACCACTCATCGTCGCAGTTCCTCAAGAAAGGGTAAAACAACCAAGTGCAAGCAAATGATCGGCCAAAGAGATGGTGGTGATGGAATGGAGAAAAAACCAAGGCTTATCTGATGGAAGAGGCTGATAAAAATGGAAATCACGAGGGTTAAAATGGAGATGGGTTCATTTTTATACAATCCTGAACTATGGGGAATTATGCTTCGATTCAGTTTCATGTTTACACAAGCTTGAAACGAAAAACTATGCTTGGATTCGGTTTCATGTTTACACAAGCTTGAAACAAAAAACTATGCTTGGATGAAAAAAATGGCATGCCCCCCTAGCATGATGATAGCTGAGGCACATACCCCCCAAACTTCATTTCATTCACTGAAGTAGACATCAGGTTGCTAAAAGGTGGAGGGGATGAAGTTTTAGTTTCGAGATCAAGGAACGACTCGACTTGAATTTGACGAGATCTTAATCAAATACTCGATTTGGAAAAGGGAGTTGTTTCATTTTGTAACGAGGTTGATACAGTAAAAGAACTATCCTCAAGACTCCTTGTTTCATGTTTTAAGGAGCTTGACACAAGACCAGGAACCATGCTCTGACACCTTGTTTTATTTTTTAACGAGGTTGACACAAGACCAAGAACTATTGGCATGACATTTGTTTCATTTTTTAACAAGGTTGATATAGGAACAAACTATCCTTGAAATATATTTCATTTTTTAACAAGGATGACATAGAAAAAGAACTATCCTCGTAATATTTGATCATGGACCATACGAGAACATGGCCCCCAAGAGGTCCTCACTAGACGGGAGAACTACGCTCTGGGAGGAACATATGTCAACTGGTACAAATGATAGAATAGGTTCCAATGCCCCCAATACATAATGTACCATGCCATTTGCGTGATCATCAACAAATGTGGAGACAGAATGAGTAGCCACACAATTGACCTATGGTGGGGAGGGTGCTGCTTTCAAACGAGAACCAATAGGGGATGATGGTAGGATTGGAGCCATCTAGCGACCAACGAACGATAATTGATTAATGGTCACTATTCTCCCTTCGTGTGGAAAACAAACGACATGGAAGAGCGAAGAAAAAATGCTCCCATGACATAAACATAGTCGCGCCCAAGGAGAAGATCAAATTCTAAGGGACCTTGGACTACCATCATATCTATATAGACAACCTTTCCTCCCAAAGTAATAGGGAACTTCGAAAGGATCCCTAAAGGTTGACTGGCTCCTCCGTTGGAAGCCAACAGTTTCTAGGTGACAGGCACAAGCTATGGGGATGCCAAAGCTTTCCATGTAGTATATGACATGATGTTAACAGATGAGCCTTCATCTAATATAGTGCCATGTACTACCATATTATAGGCTTGTACCATAATATGGAAAGGCACATAAGATGGGAGGTGGAATGCAGTCAATTGACTCCAATCAAAAGAAACAATAGAACTACTTGGTGAGGGTATCATATGATTTCACCCATGCTTTACAAGAATAGGAGAAGGACTCTCCTGAACAACTGGGAAGGGAGGGCCGCTCTTTGATTCATGATAATATGAGGAGACAAGAAGAACATGAGTAGTATGGTCACTACTCTCTTCAGGAACAGAGTGAACAACTGAAGGCAGAGCCAATTCGACACTCTTTTCAACCAATGGTTGGTCAGGAATAGACACAAGAGAGTCATGCTCAAGAAGAGTAGGATGGGAAATATATGAATCCAAATCAATCTCTTTACCAACTAGGAGAGGGTTAGAAGAAATCCTCCAATAACCAACAGGAAATTGGGGTTGAGGAGCTGTAATGTTTTCCAAAACTTTAGAAGCTTTATCCATAAGAGGACAAAGGTGAAGAAAATGCTCTCCTTCACATAACCTACAGGAGAATTTAATTTTTCTCTTCTTCTTACCATTGCTAGCCGAGGGTGTAGTATTGACATGATCTCTAGAGGTTGATGGTGATGGACGATCCAGATTTTGAGACCATACCTCTAAGACTCTGGGACTACTAGGATAGTCTCGAAGGAGATGGTCACCCTTACATAGCCTGCAAGGGGATTTTACCTTCCACAAAGGATCACAAGGTTTGTTGATGGGAAGTGCATTTGAAGCAATAGCTGCATGATTGGCTTCTCACTTATCTGAATTCTTCTTCTTCTTAGTCTCCTGGTTACTGGATTTCAAACTTTCACTAGGCGAAGTAGAAGAGGAGGGTGAAGAAATAGGTGAATAAGGTTAGAGGTCAACCTTAGAAACAACATGGTGTTGTTCAGGTGAAGGAGATGGCTGGACAGAAGTTGGGAGACTCGGGACCACCAAGGTCGAAAATAACCAGATAGGTAAACCAATAGTTAACCCAGGAAGGTACAATGTTGCCATATAAGGAGTGCAAACATTTCCAAAAGAAGGAAAAGGACCAGGAATCCCATTAGAGGGGAATCCTTGACTGGTAAACTCCAGAAATGTTGCCATTGGAATCGACCCTAAAGAATCACTAAGGAAAATAACTTTAACCAGGAATATTTCATGGGCAGTTAATTTTAAGACACTGAAATAAAACTTTGCCTTTTCATGTTTTAAGAGTCGAGAAAAGGACGAAAGGTGACTCTAGTTGCTTTTAGATTTAATAAGCTTGAAAGGACAAGTGCTCAATGATCTTTTCAAATTTAAAGAGTCAGTAAAGATAAAAAATGACTACTCAGGGTACTCTAGGTAGAATGGATTACCAGGTAACCGTGAACTGCAGAATACCTCTCAGCAAACTGAAAAGTATGAACAGGTAATCTCCCCGAATGTTGTGTTTGGTGTATCACGTTTATAAGGCGATAGACTCGGCTTCCTATGGATAAAGGATTGCAACCTATAGGGGTCTCCCTCTATATACATGACGGTACGGGGAGCACAAGTCTATATTAGTGTAGTCTAATGCAAGATCATTTTGAATGACATCAGCTAGGTTTAAAGACATTAGAACACGTCTTTAGCCTAGAACACTAAATGTGAGCGTTAAGTTTCAATGATTCCTTAGGTTAGTTCAATAAATTTTAATGGTTTATCTTGAATTAGGTTTCAATTTCAAGGCCTTACCATTGTCATCTGAAAACTTCTATATGTTGCTATATGAGAAAAGAAATCTTTGTCTTCGATGAAATTTTACATTAATTGAGGGATAGAGAACACACAATCAATGCATAACCAAAGAATCAAATCTTTTACTAATACATCTCCTAAATGCACTTAATATTCCTTTAATAACAAAAAAAAAGTTTATTATATTCAACATGCCTATGATGATGCAATTATAGCTTCTCAATAACGCTACTAATGCAATATTTTTTCTTAAGTAAACTAGAATGATGTTCTTCTTTTCATAAAATGCAAAATGAATCTTTCACATAAAGCACATTAATGAAAATTTTCAGAATTCCGAAAAAACAAGCATCAATCAAATCCAAATCATGATAAATGAAACTAAAAGCAACTTATTCCCTGAAAGGAACAAACCAAACACATAATTTCTTCAATCGACAAACCATGCAATGTAATCTATGCTTGGAAAGAGAAAAGAGACACTCGAAATAAGAGAACAAACGAGACTCTTTCATTCATTCAATTAAAAATCAAGCAATGAAGATGTTGCGACTGAAAGATGGATTAAATGAAGTAGCAAATCAAAAACTTGACACAATGAGTAAACAAACAAATGAATGGTAATTGACCTAGATGCCCTAGGGTCATAAAAACCATCCAAAAAACTCAAAAAATCAAGCACTGAAACTTCAAGCCAATAAATCAATCAAACCTAGCAAACAAAGCATCCTAGTGTTGGGTCCCTATAATACTAGTGATTACCCCATTACTATTGTAGTTATACCCCATATTAATATTGTTGTGCCCCTATTTCCCCCATATTGTTATTACTGAGCCCCATAGAATCCCTCTATTGTTATTTTTGTGGCTTTATATTATTATTGTTAGGTCGGCTAGATTATATTGTGACTCCTTAGACTCCTATATATAGAAAGGAGGTTTTGTCATTTGAATCATCCAAGAATTGTTCATTTATGTAATGTAAAGGAGTTGCCCCCTCGAAGAGGCTGAATTCTAAGGCATTGATCTATCTTTTCTATCTTTTCTTGAGCTAGTTCCATAATAGTGTATTGTGTCCTTCTCTCAACAAGTTTTTGATAATATTCATTGATTACAAATTGACATATTCTAAGAATGAGGAAGAGTATTCAAAACATATGGAAGCAGTGTTAAGGCTATTAAGAGAGCATCAATTGTATTCCAAGCTTAGTAAATGCAATTTCTTTTAGACATAGATACATTACTTGGGGCACATGGTTTCCAAGGAAGGCATAACAGTGGATCCAAAAAACATAAGTGCTATCATGGAATGGAAAACTCCTAGAAATGTGGATGGGGTCAGATCATTCATGGGGTAAGCAGGTTATTATGCGGGTTCATAGAGAACTTCTCACAGATTTCATATCTTATTACATCATTGTAGAAAAAGGAAAGAAATTTGAGTGAACAGTGGAATGTAGCGAGTTTTGAGAAATTGAAGCAATTGCTTACGAACAGTCTAATTCTAATATTGAAAATCTCATAAAGAGTTTGTGGTGTGCACATATGATTGAAAGAGAGGACTTGGTGGGGTTCTGATGTAGGAAGGACATGTAGTATGCTATGAATTGAGGATATTGAATGAGCACGAGTAGTATTATGTGACACATGGTCTTGAGTTTCCAGTGATCATTCATGCATTGAATATGTGGAGACACTATATTCTTTATTGGAGGTTCATCTTGATGAGTCATCATAGTGTATTGAGATACTTATTTGACCAACCTAATTTGAATGCTAGGAAATCTAGGTGGTTAGCTACGATTAGTGATTTCGATTTTGAGATCAAGTACATTAAGGGAAAAGAGAACAGGGTTTCATATGCTCTTAGAAAAAGAGTGTAGGTAAATCACATAGCAACTATGATTTCATATGGAACTGATTTATAGGATCAAATCCTATAGGTGTGACAGCAAGATGACAGGTACTAACAACTTAAGCACATGTTACAACAACATGGTAGACGTGAACAAGACATGTAACATCCCTACTGAAAATTCCATGTAATAAAAGTTAATAAATGAAAAATAATAACCACGGTTGATGAGACACTTATTCTAAGATGAATGTTGGGAAAAACATCCTAGTGGGTGTTCGTTTGGTTATTAATGGCTAAGGAAATTGGAAAATTCAATGGAAAAGGCTTTGGAAAGGAAAAATGGAGTTTTTGGCACATTTATTTATGAAAATAATGGAAATTAGGAGAAAAGGAAGGTGAAAGGTCATAGGTTGCATGCGAGGATGAAAATGAAGGAAAATGAAGAAAATAGAGGCCTAATTGATAAAAAGGCTTCCAAGGATCATTTGAATTTTGGAGATCTCTCATTATTATCTCTCTCTCTCTCTCTCTCTCTCTCTCTCTCTCTCTCTTGGGCAGTTAGAGTTTTCTTGGAGCACTTTAGCATTGGATCAAGAAATGAAAAGAAGGAAAGAGGAAGGAACGAGAAAGCAAGGAAGAGCAGGATCAAGTAGCTACAATAGTATTATTTGCAGGTATCAATTTGCATGTGTATTTCCCTTGCTAGATTTGTCATGCATGGTATTTCATGTGATTATTTTGTTTTTATGGCATAGGTTTTGCGAGGTGTGACAGTGTTTTTCATCCTAGCCTTGCCATTTCTAGATAGCCATTATGTGATGGGGTTCTCATGTTTTGGTTGAGATGGATTGCTGAATGGATTCAAATTTGAGTGAGGTGGATCTCTGAATGAGAGAGCACATGGCCTAGTAACCCCTGAACTAAACTATGGGTTGTAGTAAAGCCATATTTTGTGTTGCCTCGGTGGGCCTAGGAATCCTTTCCTGTGATTAGCAGGATATACAGTAAATCCAGTAGGTGGATTTCTCTCTATTGGGCCTAGTAATATCAGTTTGGGATATGCAGTGAAGCTTGGAGAGTGGGTCTCAATTTAGGGCCTAGCGATCTAGTGTGGATTGTGGTAAACCCTAAGAGACTAGGAGAAAGGAAAATTCCTCACGATGTAGGTGGAGAAATCTGGTGGCATCCATGCTTGTTGGCCTAGTGATTTGGTGGAGACCATGGTGAAACCTGTTATTACATTTTTATTGTGTTGGCCTAGTGATTTGGTGGAGACCATGGTGAAACCTGTTATTACATGTTTATTGTGTTGGCCTAGTGATTTGGTGGAGACCATGGTGAAACCTGTTATTACATGTTTATTGTGTTGGCCTAGCAATCCGAGATGGATTACAGTAAATCCTCCTTTCTATTAATGAGGGTGAGGTGGTTTAGCCTTGGGATGACCTGATTGGTTCTTTTGGTTTGAGTCCCACATTCATGCTTGGAATATAGAATGGGGGTGAATGGCTAAAGAGATATTTTGATCAACCATTCTATGGTTGGGTGGAACATGGTAGTCCCATCACGGGTTTGGATTTTGCATCATAAAAATGAGGTTATTAATCCTTGTATTTCTATGAGTATTATGTTGGTTTATATGTGGATCATATGGTTGTGATTTCATTTGTATTTCTATTACTATTATGTTGGTTATATATATGTCTTATGACAGTGGCTATGTATGGATCTCATCATGTTTTTACTTGTAAATGGATGGACAATGTATCTATGACATAATAGATGATAATGAAGCAAATTATATTAGGGAAAAATGGTTCTTAGTGATTCTTAAATAAGTATGAGATCCCTATGCTTAAATATGTTTCTTACACCTATAGATTACATATTTGTGATATGTTTGATTAAATGCCTGTCATGCCTAGTAGGAGTCCGATTAAGGGTTTTTTCAAGTATTTACATTTCCATCATTGTTTCCTTGTTATTTTATTGTTATGAAGGTGTCATTCAATTCTAGGAAGTGACCTAGGTTGTAGGCCTAAAAAGGTGGCTCAAATCCTAGGGACGCTGACACAACGCTGAGAAAAATAGTCCCTGGGCATTGGCATGCCTTGTCATGAGATCATCCAGAGCCTCCTGGACACTAGCAGGCCTATAACATGGGAACGCCCAGAGGTCAAGTGGTCAAAAACTTCAGTGGGACCCAAGGGCTAGCTACCTGAGTCTTGTAGCTAATGTGAAGGTATGTATGTTGTGTTTCCACCAATTCCACTTCCTTAAGGTCGCATAGGAGGTTGAATCCAACCATAGTATCCTCTCATCACATGTTTACCCTGTTTGACAAATTTCTTGGGTAGATGTGGGAGGAGGGTGTTATAAAGTGGTATCATAGCATGGTTCACCCCTCGAACTAGAT
Source organism: Pinus taeda (assembly GCA_000404065.3). Classification (NCBI taxonomy): domain Eukaryota; kingdom Viridiplantae; phylum Streptophyta; class Pinopsida; order Pinales; family Pinaceae; genus Pinus; species Pinus taeda. The sequence goes on from APFE031452785.1 coordinate 28,561, forward strand.
GGGCAGTGTGTTGGTCATGCATTCAAGTCATTTTTGTTGGGTTGTGTTATATTCTTTCCATGACTAAACTACATAGTGAACTAGGGGGTTAGAGGAGGGGCAGAGCCCCCACTTCATTTCGCCAATTATGCAGCGGGGGGTTCACAGGAGGGGCGACAAACCCCCATGTTCAAGGGTTTTGAAGGGGTGAGTAGCTCCCCTCTACGGGGTCTGGGGCAGTGCCCCGAGAAAAAAAAAAAATGGACTCTATATTAGGTTGGGCGGACCTACCTATGGTTTGTGGTCCATGGTTTTGGACGCAATGGTTTTCAGTCCATGGTATTGGACGCAATGGTTTTCGTTCCATGGTATTGGATGCTTCGGCATGTATAAATATGTATTGTAACATTGAAAGGAACATAAT
>APFE031452788.1:0-15464 GCA_000404065.3 Pinus taeda
TATTTTTAATAAATTAATGAGATAATATCGCTATTTAAATATTTTTTTCAAAAACTAGCCGTTTAATATAGCCATTACTTAATAATATTTGTTTTTAATAGATTAATAAATTAATATTATAATTTAAACATTATTGTTCAAATATAGCCGTTACTTGAAATTATGTCTCTACATTGCTCTCTATTTAAGCCTTTGCCATGGTCCGTCTCTTCATCTGGTCCTCTAACGATGAACCACACTTCTACATTGCTCTCTATTTAAGCCTTTGCCATGGTCCGCCTCTTCATCTGGTCCTAACAATGAACCACACTTGATGAACCACACTTGATGGTTGAAAAGCGTTGGCCAAAGATTTCTCTCCTAAATTTTGCTTGATTTATCGAAAAGCCCTGGCCAAAGATTTCTCTTATATGATTTCTACAGAAAACTTTACTTAATAATAATAATAATATCTCCCATTATTTAAAAAATAATAATAATAACCAAAAAAAAATTATAATGGGTAAAAGCATTTCTCTCTCAAAACTCAGATCAAATTGATACCTCCCCAAAGTTAACCAGTGGTTAAAGCATTTATCTTCTAATAACTCGTGAAAGATCCCATGCATGCCGCCCCAACCTTAAAGTGAGTTACCATGTTAATGCAGAGAAGAGTCATCGACGATGTCCCAGTGTGAAGGTTACTATGTTGAAGTTGCGGCTCACTGAAAAAGCCCTCGACCATGTTAAAACATTAATAAACATTCAGCGAGCAGCATATTTGACTCAATACATTAACAAGGACTGCTAAAAGACCAATTGTATCAGTTCTAGACTTATCAGGCATCAAATATTATATTAGGTAGATGGCATTCAACCTACAACTACATTTATTCTCTGGATTAAAGTCAGTGACTACCATCATATAGCCTAACATGCATGAGTTCAACACAGGTTTTAAAACAAATCAATTTCCATATATAATCCAACAATTCAAGCCTCCAACACACCCTCAGTCCCCTAACCTTTGTCCCTCGAAATTTCATAATAAGAAAACTAAGAGAAGTTACAGAAGGATACAAGCTTGATACTCACAGTATCACGTACAACTGCAGTCAAACAAAACATAACAAGCTTACTCACAGTATCACGTACAACTGCAGTCAAACAAAACATAACCCCATGAACGTTAATGTTCCTGTGAAGGACGTTAAAGAAGAAACTAATTAACAAAGGTAAACAGATTACAATTTCTAAACATACAATGTACATTTCCCGTGATACTCCACTGACGAATCAGTGGAAGCTCTGGCCTCCGATACAACACAGAAGGGGTTACTTCTACAGCATTGCAATTTTTCGGTAGACTTTTCTCTGGTAATGCCAACCACAAACTAAAACCGGCCTTAAATTTTCATACAGAATTAAAAAGTTCAAACTTGAATCATCCAATATAAACGGAAGTCCTCGGAAGCCAATTACTTTGTTCAAAATCGGACACACCATTCCTGATTTAAAGGAATTTACATGTTGGCTTTGAAATGGTCCATGACTTACTTGGTGTAAATAATGAACAGTTCGCGTTTGCAAGTATTGTACCCCAATGGCCTGCATCACCCAAAAATGTGTTAAATTTATTAGCAGACTCTTCACAAACGGACTGGTCACATAGGGCTGTGATAAATTCATGACTACGGAAAAGATAGTGTGCAAAATATATCTTGAATTTATCTCTTATTGTTAACTTATAAAAAACCAATTTGTAACGTAATTGGATTTTCCTTCAGAGATGGTTTCAAAGAATTCGAATATTTACTCTCGCTACAAAAATGCCAACAAAAACCCAAAAGCATGTAGGCTCCTACCCAGCACACGAAGGCTCGATCAAAGAAACTCAATTGTAAGTCAAATAAGGGCTTCGGCTTGAGACTCAGGTGTCTGCGTCCTCTGACCAACCATATCCTTGTCGTCATTACGCCCCATCTAGCCTAATTAGGTGGCCTGTGCTGACCTTTACGGGCCCACCTCCCACCACATTGCCTCCAATAGCCCGTTATGGCTAAGTCAAGTTTCAACACCTAAGAACGGATCATTTTGATCTGAACTGAAACTCAGCACTGATTATTAACACCACCATCATTGCCAACCAAGACAACAATGATCTCCCCACAAAAGCCCCCAGACATTGATCCTGAAAATCTATCACGAAGTAACCGAAGTCCCCTCCTGAGAGCATCCTTCTTTGATATTTCTGTTTCCGACTGTTAAACTATAGTTGAAACAAACAAAGACAAATACTGCTAGGTATTTTGTTGGTCGCATGACACTGGAGGCCACGATTTGTGCATGGATAGACGTGCAGAGTCCTGGATCAATCAAAACACCGTTGTCTTTCGAGTTGGCTTGAGAATTTTTTGGCCAAGCAAAGCACTCAAGCACCAATTCCTTGTACAGATAGAATTTCCCACCCTTCCTCCCACACAGTTTTGGCCCTTCATGCACTTCAAGTCATTAGCCAGCTTCATAAGCCATAAACCAGATAGGGCTTTTAACCCTCAACCCTGAAAGAGAGTTTGACTCAAAATTGACCTTGATGGTGGATAGGATGATTAAAGATATATTAACTTGTCCAGCATTTGCTTTACACATCAAAACCTGGACAATAACTTTTGGACCACCTCTTAATCATCAACCCTAACCCATCCAGGTCCCCACCAACCAGAGTCCCCAATCTCAAGCTCAACCAGTGACTCGAATGATGGACGGTTTCATGTAGTTCGCAAAAATTCACAAGGTCTCTGCTGCAGCGCAAAAGGCTCAAACCCAAACAAATCAGTGACCCCTGCTGCGTCAGCAACACATAAGCCTACAACTTCAACCATCAAGAAGGAAGTGACATGCCCCTGCCAAAATACCTCACTTCAAGGTGGTAACAAGAGGGCATGCTCCCACCCCCTCTATAGAATCCCCAAGGATTTTCAAGCCACAAGAAGTTCCATACAAAACCCTAAATTTTTATCTTAGATAATTATTATACACATCCTTGAAGCCTCCAACAGCCTCAACCTCATTCAATGTTATGGGTAAGATGAATAAAAATGTTGATGTAGATAACACCAACACATCGCAACCCTTAATGAACGTAGCACCATGAAATGTCAAAGACCTCAAAATCCCATGCCTAAAAGTATGGTCCGTTGAAATTAGGAGCATGCTTCAAAATCTTGTGACCTTGTGTTTGCAGGGAGTGTAACATTTCTAGCTTTCTATAAAAATATGCTTTAAGCTATATTTTACCAGATATGGCCTACCCTTGTATCATCTTAGCTTGCCTCTTCTAACAGACTAAGGAACTAATCCCTCTAAGAGGTTGCCATGGATTACGCTAAATTTAGATGGACTCATGTTGAGCCTGACCAATATTAATGTGCCGAATGATACTTGAGACAACCCAGTTCTAAAGATGAATGGTAGATGAAATCTTGAAACCCAATGCAGATTTAAAGACAGTTGATACCCAAGAAGACAAAAATGGCAGGTTCCCTATACAAATGGCCTTAGGTGAGGAAACAACCTGGAATGCTCTCCAAGCCGAGGTAGGGTTGTATGAACTAACAACTTGAAAAGAACGAAGTCATATGAGTTATAGTTAACCTGGTCCAACTTTCAGTGAGGCAATAACAGCATTCCTTAACAGACTTGATAAAGCCATGTTTCTTGAGCATTATCTATCTATCTATCTATCTACATAGATATAGAGATAGGTAGATAGTAATTGTTTAGGAGCCTTGCACAATGCAAATATTGTGGGAAACCATGCTCTGAAACCATCAACCAATATTACCTCTTTATCTCATGGCAAAATGCAAAGATGCAGACACAAGGTTTGTTTTATTACCAATGTCTCCAATGTGAAGAATCAGAATTGACAAAACTATATTAAGAAAGTCTAGAACCATAAGCCAAGACCCAAAGGCAAGGATCACTAGCTTGGTTGGTAGGAAGACAACATTACTTGTATCACCTCTTTCATAGGGGGCTAAGAGCAATAGATTGCCCTAATCAAGCAGAAGTGGCACGACAAAGTGAAGGAGCCTAAACAGGCTGGTTAACATCACTAATAGAGCACTTTCAATGAAGAAATTCAAGCGAAAGCTACAGTGCTTCAACAACACCTAAAAGTGGATAAAACTCACTATACCGAGGAGTTCAGTCGCAAGCAGGGCTCCACTAGGTCCCAAACAGGGGCCAACCCACAAATGATTTTCTAATGCTCTAGCCTCCAACAAAGCTATGGAGAAGGTCTTTGCACCTTGAGAATTTAGCAGAAATTTCCCTCAAGTTGGACTAGCATTTGTGGAGGTTTTCAGAGTTGGAAGTTGCAGCGTTTGTGAGAGCCAAATATGCCTCTAGGGCCTGTGCAGTAATCACGCTGGGTAAAATTCGTGGGGCTGAATACTTCATGCTTGTGCAGGTTTTTAGGAAGGAAATCCGTAATTACAGGGCAGTTCTACTGCAGATCGAGGAGAACCAAGTGTCAAATCTAGTAGTTTAAGTGTGAGGGACGCAGTTTCTGCCAGGTTGGTCGTAGCACCAAAAATTGGTAATTCCAGGAGGTTGGAATTAGCCCAATTGCTTTATGGGTTTTGTCAGTCAGGGGTCAGGGAGTCTGCTCTTAATTTTCCAGAATTTTTGGAGTTTTGGTGCCCCAAAACAACAGGACTATTTGGCAGCCAGTTAGGAGAAGTGAGCTTAAATTTTGGGTCCTGAATGGTTGGTAAAATTCGCCCAAACTCTTTCTGGTTTTTATTGGGCTTTTGGTAGAGAACTCAAGATTAATTTGGCAGAATTTTCTAAGCACTTTTGGAGGCTCAAACAGGAGTTTCTTCCAGCCAACAATTGCAGAATTTCCAGGGCCAGCGCAGAACATTAAGGAGAAGCCTTTCCTCTGCATCCGGGTAGCATCTTTCTCACCTGGGATTGTTTAGCTTGCTTTGGCAACCCCAGGTGCACACATTTCATGCATTGTACTCTTCTCCATATATAATAAAATGGTTGAATTTTGGTGCACTTCCAGCGTAAATTATGGGTGCTTGATTGTTGTTTAAATATTTCGGTGCTGTATGGTATTTTGCTTTCTTTATCATTGTTATTTCCTTTTTGGAACATTACATATATTGAGGGGGCATTTGTGGCCCATTACAAATTCCAGTGATAAGGGGTCCCCACTAACTCTAGGACAGCCAAACAAACTAGTCCAGATATGGTCTTGCATAGACATTTTGAAGCCAAACAAGAACGTGCAAGCAATCATTGTTCTTGGATGAGCTAATTGTTTCCCTAATGGAGATGGTCAAGGACAAGTCTTGCAAATTTATAAGGTGACCATCAAATTTATCTGCCCAAATTTGTACAAAAATGTTATTAGAAAGCAACAATTCGGGTCAGCATAAATAAAGGAATTATCTAATTTATCCCCAAGCCTAAGGACCCTAAAGCTTATTACCAACTAGAGATCAATCACCACCCTGAAATTTTCATACATGATCACAACCAAAGCCCCAGCCAAGCTATTCAAGCACATTCTACTAAGCTCATGTGTCCAAATCAAACAAGCTTCATTAGGAGTTGCTTCATTCTGAACAATGTCATTGCCACATTGTGCATTATATGAATTTTTCACTTCAACACATACACCTATCCACCAAGGAGGCAAAGGTGTGATCCTCCTCCATGTCATTCCATGCATGACACAGTCAATGATGACATCCATGTTTCCATCATCCTTCTATGTAAAACCACCTTCCTTGAGTTCCCTAGGTCCCTACCTAAGCCTAAAAATATGCCCTACACGACCTGCTCATTGATGACATCGATATCTCCCTATTGTTCTATGTTGGTCTACCTTCTTCAAGTCCCCCCTACCTCAACCTAAAAGTATGACCTCTTATGAATGTCTAGTTGTTTATTTTAGTTAACAATGGTATGTTTCAATTTAGTTTTCCAATAGCAATCACATTAACCATTAATCACATTGATAGTAAAAGTAGATAGGCCAGGACAAGACAACACCAAATTTGGCAGATGCCAAGGAAAGATCTCAATGTGGGGAAAACACTTTGATCAAATCTTCTTATTATTATATCAAATGTTCAGCAGAAAGAGAGTACAAAAGTAAAATTGACTTCCAAACCACAGTCAAAACAGCCCTATCAATTCTGTAGTCAAACTCAGCGTTAACCAGAAAGTCAAAGATGGTCAACGTAGCAATCAAACTTGCCTCCTTGAGCTTGGCCAACCTCAATCAAATTCGGCCTTCCTTGTTGGTCAAATTCAGCCCAAAACAGTCAACAAAACTGCAGTCAAAGTTGGTCAACATGAAGTCAACCCTATGGTCAATGCAGGTCAAAGACCTCCTTTTGCCTTGATTTCTGTGCACAAAAATTCAGCCTATGGAGACAAAAAATCAACTTGAAAATCAAAGTCAAATAATGCCCAGAAAGTCAAAGTGAACATTTGTCTACGCTGGTCAAATTGCAGAAAAGTCAGAAATTTTCGGCCTTGTAATTCTATCCAGAAATTTGTCCTCCTTCTGCCACATGTGAGAGAGAGAGAGAGAGAGAGAGAGAGAATGCCCAATGTTGTATGAACCAATGAGAGGAGAGAGAAGAATGTGTGAGTGATTATGATGCCAAATCAGGTGAGAGGGCACTTCTATTTATACAAGGCGTTGAGGGTGAAGTGTAGAAATTCTCATTGTATATCAACCTGATAATGCAATATACTAAAGCAAAATACTTAATCTACTTCTACAATTAAACTTGCGGAAAGCTTAATCGATTTGAGCAAGATCAAACAGAACAAATATAACAGAGAAACAGAATCAATACACATGAAACACAAAAGAATACTCTGGGGAAAGCCTCAGAGAAAAACCCCACTATCTGTATTATCATACAAGTGGAAATATCTCAGGATTACACAAAGCTTTAGCTCTCACAGCTATCCAGCTCTCTGCTGCTCATAGACAGAATAGACAACTCATATGCCTTTCCTCTGCCCTCCAAACCTCCTATTTCCTTGCGCAGTTTTCCCTGGGTGTTCCTGCCGTAACCTTGTGTGACACTGATCTCACACTGCTCCAACACACTATAAAACCGTGCAAATCTCAAGGAATGAATTCCTTCTGCATGCAAGAGATTTTCTTATAGGAAAAATCTTGCAACTGATAGTACATTGTCCCTACCTTTAATCTCTACTGGGTCTTTGTCTGAACTGACATGCATGAGTTATTTATGAGAGAATATTCAGTTATCTGGAGTACACTAGTTTCATGCATGCATGCATTAACTGACTAAACTCACAATTAGTTCCTCCAACAGTTTGGAACTAATTTAACTGGACTTAACTCAGTTAACAGAGCTAACTAATTACAACTCAAATACAACTCATCCTTATCTCCTTAATTAAGGGATAATCTCTTCAATCAAAGGAATAACTGTTGTATGACTTCACAAAGACTTCTAGCTTGAATTTTTCCAACTAATTAATCCATAATGAATTAATTAATTATTTTTCAAGCAACTGGTGAGACTTAATTCGAATTTTAATTCAAGGACAAATTAAAATTGGAATATTCTTGTTGCCACATTTCAACACTCCCTCTCAACAAGAAAGGGATTATCTGCCACCCCGATCCTGTCTCTATGGAACTCGAATTTACACTTTGACAATGCCTTAGTCAAAATGTCAGCATCTTGCTCCTCGGTTGAAATATATTGCAACAACATGATCCTCCTCACCACACAGTCCCTGAGATGATGATACCGAACGTTGATATGCTTAGACCTGTCATGAAATACTGGATTCACAGAGAGTTTGATACAACTCTGATTATCACAATAGATCACAGTTGGATCCATCCTATGATCAAACAAACCAACTAGAATTTTCCACATCTAAATGGCGTCCCATGCTGCTTGACTTGCAACCATGTATTCATCCTCTACTGAGTTGAGTGGAACTGACCTCTGTTCCCTGCTGTACCAAGAAATTGTCGCTGACCCAAGGTTGAAAATTCATCCTAATGTGCTCTTTCGATCTGATGGACTCCCTGCCCAATCTGCATCAGTGAAGCCTTGAAGCTTCACTCCCTCTGTCCGTTTGTACCATAATCCATACTGAGATGTGCCTCTGAGGTATCTCAAAACATGCTTAGCTGCCTTCCAAAACAACTTGGTAGGCCAAACCATAGCTTGACTCAGCTGGTTCACCGCATAGCACAAATCTGGTAGTGTGTTCACTAAGTACATCAGTGAACCCACAAGCTGCCTATACACAGTAACTTCTACAACTTCTCCTGAAGTAGCATCCTCTTTCCTCCAGTTACCTGCTAGAGGAGTCTGCATGGGCTTGCACTTCTCCATGTGGAATCTCTTGAGTTTGTTCATTGCATACTTGCCTGAGCACCAAACAACTCCCACTTCTTCCACATTCCATGCTAAGGATATGTGCTGAGACCCATGTCTTTCATCTCGAATTTCTTGCAGGTCCTCCTTGCAAGCCATGATCAACTGATCTCCCTGTCAATATGAGATCATCAACATAAAGAACAATGATCAACTGCTTACCTTCCACCATGATGTGGTATAGGTTCGCATCCGCTTCACTCTTTGTGGAGCCCAACCCAGTGAAGTAGTTGTTGATCCTGGTGTATGAAGCATGAGGTGCTTGCTTCAACGCATACACAGCTCTCTTGAGTTGGCACACATGCAACTCACGATCGAAGGTCTCAGAACCTTTCGGCTGCTCTATGTACACCTCCTCCTCAATCTTGCCATTGAGGAATGCAGTCTTCACATCCATCTGATGGATCTTCCAACCAATCTGTGCCAATAGTGCCAACATCGATCTGACAGATGAGTACTTTGCGATAGGAGCAAAAGTCTCATCATAGTCAATCCCCTCGACCTGTGAGAAACCACGGGCAACAAACCTTGCCCTATGTTTCTCCACACTACCATCAGCAACTTGCTTTACCTTGTAAAGCCAACAGAAACTCACAACTGACTTGTTCTTTGGTCTTGGAACCACATCCCAAACATTGTTCTAAACTATGGAGTCATACTCCTCCACCACAGCATCAACCCAAATCGGCTGATGCACTGCTTCCTCAAAGGAAAATGGCTTAGTCTCAATACATTCCCGAACAAGGGCCATGTATCCAGTGTACCTATCAGGTGACCTCCTCTGTTTGTGCTGAGAAGATGGTTCTCCAACATTCTCTCTCGCATCTGACAACAATCTGTCAGCTTCTCTTGAGCACTTCCATCCATCTTTGGAAGACTCTGCTTGAGTGGATGCCTCCACTCCTGGAACCTCTGCAAGCAACTACTCCACATCAGTCTGAAGCTCCTCCTCCTTAGGAACCAATAGTTCCTCCACAGCCTGTAGTTGGAGCTCCCTCTCAAGGGAAACTCGCATGGCCTTTTCCTCATCAAACTTTAGATCTCTGCGTACCACTATCCTCCGATTGGTAGGCAAGTACACCCGATAGTTGTGAGGTGTATCAGTGTACACCACAAGTATCCCCAACTTTGTTGTTGGCTCAAGTTTCTTCCAGGCATCCTTGGTCATATGGCAAAATACCGATGAGCCAAAGATCCTGAAGTGACTCACATCTGGTCTCTTCTCGGAGAAAGCTTCTTCTAGTGTCTTCATCCCAAGTATGCAATGCGGGCTTCTATTCTACAAATAGACCGTTGTGTTGCATGCCTCAATCCACAAATGAAGATGTAGACCTTGGTCATGCAGCATCGCCCAAGCTGCCCCCACAATCGTTCTGTTCTTCATCTCGGCCGCCCCATTCCGCTGTGGGTTATGAGGTGTTGTCAAGTCCCATTTAATTCCTTCTGCTGCACAGAAGTCCTTAAACTCTTGAGAGACATACTCTCCACCATTGTCGCTCCTCAAGGCCTTGATCTTCTTCCCTGATTCTTTCTCAACCAAAGCTTTGAACTCACAAAACTTTGAGAAGGTTTGATCCTTCTTCTGCATGAAATAAATCCAACATTTATGAGAAAAATCATCAATGAAAATCACATAATACCTTTGTTTCGCGGTGGAAGCTGTCGAGAATGGTCCACACACATCAGTATGAACTCGCTCTAAGATCACCTCAGCGCGACTGTCTCGATCATGAAAGGAAGACTTAGCGTACTTTCCCAAGGTACAACCTTTGCATGTGTCCACTTGCTCAAGTTTACCTTTGGGAAGTCCGGTAGAGATCTGCTGCATTATTTTCAAGGCCCCATGATGCAAGTGGCCCAACCATCTATGCCATAACTCACCAATGTCTTGGCTTTGCACCAATTCTGCTTTCGAACTCAATGCAGCACAATCATCTAACTCTAGTTTGTGGAGATTCTTCACTCGAATCCCAATCCTCTTAGTCTGACCCATGGCTATGTGTCTCAGGAACACCTTTCCTTTACTGAAGACAACATCGTAGTGTCTTCCAACATCACGACCGATACCAAGTTCTTCATCAATCCAGGCACACACTTCACATCTGTCAAGGTGAAAGGAGCTCCATGCTCCCTCTAAAAAGTAACCGTGCCCACTCCTGACACACTGTACTTCCCATCATCACCCATCTCTATGCGCATCTTGAGGTCTTTCTCCTCCAAGGTACTGAACAAACTCTTATCGCTGGTCATGTGGAATGAGGCTCCACTGTCAAGGTACCAAACACAACCCACCATCGATAAAACCATACATGCGATGAGGGTAAAATCCAATTCGAACTGTGAGGCCACTGCCTCACCTTCTGATCCTTTCGAGGATCCCTTCTTGGATTTCTTCAATGGACAATTAGTTGCATAATGGCCCACCTCATGACAATTAAAGCATCTCACTTTATATTTGTCAATCTTCTTCCCACCATGAGAAAAACTCGATTTGGAATGGGAAGCCTTCCCTTTCCCTTTCCTTGCCTTACTTGCTAAGGCTAGATTTTCTTCATCATCATGCTTAGATGAAGAACCATCTCTAGTGCTTCTCCTGATCTCCTCCTGCATCAGATCCGACCACATTCGTTCCCAATCCGGCAGTTTCTCTCTTCCATTTACAGAGTCCCAGTAGCTATGCCAGCGCTTAGGACGATCGAGGAGAGCAAGACTCACCGTATCATCATCGGTTGTAGTTATTCCTACACTACCAAGCTCATCTCTGCAGGTGGTGAGCTTGTTCAGATATGTAGAAATAGTGTCGCCCTTTTCACACTTGATTTTCTGAAGCTTGTCCTTGAGCGCCAGTTTCCTCTGGTCGTTGCTGTTCTAATAGAGATCCTTCAATGTCTTCCACATTGAAAACGGAGTCTCCTTCCCATGGAGACTCGAGACAATATGGTCTCGAACTCCCTCCAAAAGAATCTGCCTCGCCTTCGCCACACACTTCTTCCATTCAACCAATTCTTGGGCATTAGCTGTAGCTGGCTTGGGGATTTCTTGATCAATGAAATCCTTCAAACCATTGTCTTCTAATATCGCTTCCATGCAATCCTTCCATGCCATATAATTCGAGCTGCCATCCAGTGCATACTCGAGTCTCAAGCCATTGAACGCCATTGGTGAACTTAGAGGTATGATAAGAATTCGTTAACTTCTCCAACCAAGAACTTCAAACTTCGAATTTTCCCTTCTTCAGTGTACTGTTCACTACTTCGATGACCTTTGCTCTGATACCATGTAGAAATTCTCACTATAAATCAACTTGATAATGCAATATACTAAAGCAAAATACTTAATTTACTTCTACAATCAAACTTGCGGAAGCTTAATCGATTTGAGCAAGATCAAGCAGAACACATATAATAGAGAAGAAGAATCAATACACATGAAACACAAAAGAATACTCTGGGGAAAGCCTCAGCTAAAAACCCCGCTATCTGTATTATCATACAAGTGGAAATATCTCAAGATTACACAAAGCTTTAGCTCTCACAGCGATCCAACTCTCAGTACAATCCCTCACTGCTGTTCATAGACAAAATAGATAGCTCATATGCCTTTCCTCTGCCCTCCAAGCCTCCTATTTGCTTGCGCAGTTTTCCCTGGGTGCTCCTGTTGTAACCTTGTCTGACATTGATCTCACACACTGCTCCAACACATTGTAAAACTACGCAAATCTCAAGGAATGAATTCCTTCTGAATGCAAGAGATTTTCTTATAGGAAAATTCTTGCAACTGATAGTACATTGTCCCTGCCTTTAATCTCGACTGGGTCTTTGTCTGAACTGACATGCATGAGTTATTTATGAGAGAATATTCAGTTATCTGGAGTACACTAGTTTCATGCATACATGCGTTAACTGATTGAACTCACAATTAGTTCCTCCAACAGTGTGGAACTAATTTAACTGGACTTAACTCAGTTAATTGAGCTAACTAATTACAACTAAAATACAACTCAACCTTATCTCCTTAATTAAGGGATAATATCCTCAATCAAAGGAATAACTGTTGCATGACTTCACAAAGACTTCTAGCTTGAATTTTTCCAACTAATTAATCCATAATGAGTTAATTAATTACTTTTCAAGCAGCTAGTGTGATCCGAATTGGATCCATTAAAGACTGGCAAAGAACCATGACTGTATCAGGTCGAGACGAATCTCTAAAAATTCCAAAAACAGCGATCAAAAACACCCTGAACCAATGGCAATGGCAGCTAGCGTGGAACGACGAGCACCTCTGTCAAAGCATGCTGACCGAGGCCCATGGAGACTGCGCAGGAGGTCAAAGTAGCCCTTGGGAGCCCTGGATCGGGAAAAGGAGGTGATTTTTGATGCGCAATTAGCGAATCACGCATCGCTGGGTGAACATGGCCGAAATGGAGGAGCCTTAAGCACTCGGTCGCGTTGGGCACCGGAGAACCGCGGGCGAAGAAACGAGAAGCGCTAAAAGGACAAAAGCGATACCCGCACTCTGGAAACCGGCGGTATTGATCGGGGCGCCCTCAAACGGTAAACGATTTTGGAGAAGAGCGGAGCGATCCCACTCAACGATCGACGCGTGCCGACGGAGGTGAGAGAAAACCGTCATTGATTGCGCCCGACAACTGAGATTGCGCCCGATGGAGGAAGCGGACGTGCGTATAACGTTGGATCTGGAGGAGCCTAGATCGGACAACTGAGATTGCGCCCGATGGAGGAAGCGGAATCGACAAAGAACTAAGCCGCGTTCTAAAGGGATTTGGAATCCTTTTAACCGCCACGGTGGAGGAAGAACGATCCACGATGTAACCGAAGAAACAAACCGACGAGCAGGCTGGCACTGTTCAGATGAGGACACATGGCCACTCCTTGAGCGTTCATGCTGACGCCGAACAGGGAACTCCAAGCGCAGCTATAGAAGGCGAATCGACAGAGGCGGAAGAGGAACCGAACAGGGATGGAAACGAATGGCTAAAAGCCATGAATAGAGACAGAATACACAACCAAGTCGAAGTGAGGTCCGAGAGACGAAGGAAAAGACCAGAATCCCAAGAGGAGGATAGAATACACAGAGAAGAAGGCAGTAAAGCAAGAGAAAAGCAGGAAGAGACAGAGGGCCGAGCTGACATAGCGGCAGCATCGTGCACCACCGAGCTTGAGAGATTTGAGCCACCCCATAGAGGGATCTGTCCGGGCTGAGCACCACGTTGGGCTCTTACCACTGTAAACCAGAAGGTCACAGAGCTGGTGGGAAGAAGAGACTGTGTACTCCAGTGGCTTGGAGAATCCAAAAACCACCCTACCAAGCAAAACCTGCTTCAGGAGAACTCACATTGAGTCCCTCTATTGTAATTCTCTGTTTAAAGACACAATAAAACAAGGCCACCACTGAACGTTGGACCGGAGACGTAGCCCTGGAGAATAAGGTGAACTCCTTATTAAGATTGCTTGCATCTTTGTGGTTGCTTGTTGTATTTCTCTGTTGTCTTTCCATTTAAAATGTCTGTGTATTGGTAATCAGATCGATCCGTTGCTTAACTAACACAGAACACACACTAGCACATGAGTCTGTAATACCTTTTTTTGAATAAAACTTCAACTGATGTCACTCATAGGGTGATTATCAGATCAATTGGTATCAGAGCTCTGAGCTGTAAGGTTAGACAAGCTTGTGTTGGTTTAGCTGTGAATGCTCACTAGATCAAAAGCTCAAATTAGGAGAAGGAGAGTTGGTGGAAACTAACCTTGAAATTGGGAGAGTCTATTCTCGAAAGACAATGTCAGAGGAAGGTTCTATAGGGCCAGATCCTCAATTCATAGAAAGTTTCCTAGCTATAAAGTCCAGGGTAGAAAAAATGTATAGGGACTTTAGAAAGCATAAGGATGAAGATTCATCAGGCTCGAAGCAAGATAAAGAAAAAAATGAGTCTCATTCCCATGACCACTCAAAAGGAAAAGGGAAAGAAAAAAGCTTTCCTACACCTCTTAATAGCCCTATGCATAATAAGAAAGCATCTTTGATTAAACTAGATGTTAAATTTGATTTGCCTATATATGATGGAGAGCTAAAATGCTTGAAAAGTTGGACAATATGGATAAGACAAATTGATGGTATTGCAGGTTACAGAAATAGACTCGGACAAGATAAGATTCAGCGTGGAAGCTTACGGCTAGGAGGCCATGCCTTGTTTGTGAAGCAGAACCCAAGCTGATTGAAGAAGCATTGGTTAAGACCATCTCTTGCGGACGTGAATTTGTTGCAATCAAAAAGCATTCATCCATCCTACATGCAACAAGCCATGATGAGTTGGCAAACTCTTCGGCAGTTGAAAGGGCAAAGTGTACAAGGGTATACTCAAGAGTCAGAAAGAGGGCATTGATGTTGGGTATCTCATTAGACTCACTGGAAACTCTTTTGAAGTACATTGGTGGTCTACACAGCTACATGAGGCATACCATCCTCATGTTTAATCCCACTAGTATAGATGAGGTATCTATACAAGCTACTCATCTAGAAGCTAGAGGAAAGAATGGAACTCTAGAAGTTGGGGGGAACATCCCAACCCACTGTAAGCAAGACCAAGGAGAAAAAAAAAGCAAAAGTGGAGAGCAAGGAAGGCTAACATTGCACAGAAAAGCAAAGCTTCATGCACTCACTGTAAAAAAGATGGGCATGATGAGCACTGTTGGATTCTGCATCCAAAGCTGAGACCTAAGAAGTCCGAGGGCAAGAAGAAGAAGACTGTTGCAGCTATTCAGAAAGATTTGGGGTCAGACTCGGGAGACGAAACAATCATTGCAGCCACAGTTATAAAAGGTAAGAATTCTAAAGCATCTACTAGTAATTTTGCTCAATCTGTTATTGATGAAAAACATGAGAGAAAAAGACATGAGCTTTTCCATATTCGAGTTATTTCCAAAAATCAAAAGATTGATACTTTGTTTGATAGTGGCTCACAAGTAAATCTAATTTCTGAAGCAATTGTAAAGA
>APFE031452788.1:15785-45171 GCA_000404065.3 Pinus taeda
GTTAGATGTGATTCCTTTGGATATATGTGGAATTGTTTTAGGAAGTCCTTACTTGTATGATAGAAAGGCTATTTTCTATAGAGCTGAGAACAAGTATATACTTGTTAAAGGTGGAATCAAATACTTTGTAAGAGCTCATAAGCTCAAGAATAATTATACTCTCATAAACTCAGGACAGATGAAAAGAATGATAAATTCATGCAAACAGTTCTTACTGATGGTTGTAAAGGAAAAGAAACCTGATAAAACCAGTGTTTGAGGGCTGTAATGCTGATCAGCAAGCTGATATAGAAAAAATTGTTTTAGAATATGATGTCTTGTTCCAAGAACCTAAAGGTTTGCCACCCAAAAAGGGGATAGTACATGATATTATTTTGCAGCAAGATGTTCCATTGCCTAACGTTGAGATGTATAGGTTGTCTACTTTAGAAAACGCTGAAATCAAGAAGCAGGTGCAGGAGTTGCTCGAGAAAGGGTTCATCAGACCTAGCACATCACCATGTGGGTCACCAATCGTTTTGGTGAGAAAGAAAGATGGCTCGTGGAGAATGTGCATTGACTACCGAGCACTGAATAAGATAACAACCAAAAATCGTTATCCCCTTCCTCGCATTGATGATCTTTTGGATCAACTGAAGGAAGCTGTTTATTTCACCACGCTGAATTTGCACAGTGGATACCATCAGGTCAGAGTTGCAGAGCAAGATGCATGGAAGACTGCTTTCAAAACAAAGCAGGGATTGTATGAATGGCTGGTTATGCCTTTTGGCTTGACCAATGCCCCTGCTACTTTCATGAGATTAACGAATGGCGTACTCAGACCTTTTCTTGATGATTTCATTATTGTGTATCTGGAAGACATTCTGATTTTTATTAAAACACGGGAAGAACATTTAAGGCATGTTAAACAGAAATTATAAGTTTTGGAAAGAGAAAAACTTTATGTTGAACTCTCCAAATGTGAATTTGGCAAAACCTCTCTAAATTATTTGGGTCACATAGTAGGGGGAGGTGAATTGAAAATAAATCCCTCTAAAGTGGCAGTCATTGTAAACTGACCTAAACCCAAGTCTGCTACAGAAGTGAGAAGCTTCTTAGGAGCAGCACAATATTGGAGGAAGTTCATTTCAAATTTTTCCTCAATTGCAACTCCCTTACATGCCTTGACAGGATTGAACAAGGTGTTTCAGTGGGGAGGCAAACAGCAGAAAGCCTTCGACACTTTGAAAGAAAAGATTAGTACAACACCGATACTAGCACTGCCAGATCTACAAAGACACTTTGAGATCCAAACTGATGCCAGTGACTATGCCATGGGAGCAGTGTTAACACAGCACGGTAAACCCATATGTTATCATTCTGAGACCTTTAATCCTGCAGCAGTTAACTATCCTACATATGATAAAGAATTGTATGCATTAGTTCAGAGTGTGAAAAAAGTGGAAACATTACTTAATGGGCAAAGAAACAGTAATACATACTGATCATTAGCCACTTCAATACCTACACTCCCAAACTAAGTTGCAGCAATCAAGACATTACAGATGGATGGGTTTCCTACAACAGTTTCATTTAGTCATCAGATATAAAAAGGGCATACATAACAAGGTTGCAGACATGTTATCTAGACCCATTATAAATGCATCTACCATACTTAATAATTCTGTACTGCATGAAAGCTACATAGAACAGTATGCTCAGGACGTGGACTTTAAAGATGTATATGCAACTTTGAGTCAAGGCAAAAGACTAGAAGAATTGGACTATCACATGAAGGACCGACTCTTATATCATTGTGGGAAACTCTGCATTCCACAAATTGAGAGAGTAAAGATAATTAGGGAAGCACACACTTCTATGATATCAAGTCACTTTGGGGTAAGTAAAACAGTTGCACAGCTGCAAAGGTTTTGCTATTGGCCGAGAATGAGTGAGACAGTTTCTAGATATGTAAAGGGATGTGCTATGTGTGCGAAAAGCAAGCCCAGCAACAAAAAACTAGGCTTGTACACTCCATTGCCAGTTCCTTCTCACCCTTGGGAAAGCATTTCCATGGATTTTGTTGGAGGACTGCCTAAATCTAAGAAATGTCATGATTATCTATATGTTGTTGTGGATAGGTTCAACAAATTGTGTATTTTGATACCCTGTAATAAACAGATTACAACTGAACAAACTGTAAAATTGTTCTTTGAACATATATGGGTTCATTTTGGATTACCCACTTCTATTGTATATGATCGAGACACCTGATTTGTGGGGAAGTTTTGGTCAAGTCTGTGGGAACTAATGGACACCAAATTGAAGAAAATCACAGCTTTCCATCCACAAACAGATGGTCAGACAGAAGTAGTTAACAGGATAGTGATCCAGTTACTGAGAGGATATTGCAGTAAACACCCTAAGCTTTGGGATGAACACTCATGTTATGTGCATCATGCTTAGAATAGAGCCAAACACTCTTCTACACAGAGATCTTCGTTTGAGACCTGTCTTGGTTTCATACCAAGGTCTCCTTTGGATTTTGTCTTGGGTAAAGATACCATGGTTGATAGACACAGTGATGTGGACAATGCAACTAGGTTCATTGAACAGATCCAGGAGATCCACCAGGCAGTACAGGAACAGCTAGAGAAGAGCCAGGCCAGGTACAAGACCAGGCACGATAAGCATTGGATGGAGCATAGTTTTCAAGTTGGAGACCAAGTTTGGCTGTATATCAGCAAGCACAAGATGCAAGGAGAAGGTAAAAAGCTAAAACCTATCAGGTATGGACCCTTCAGGATACTTGAGAAGATTGTTGAAAATGCTTTCTGCCTTGATCTACCAGCTTACATGGACATCTAGTTGGTCATAAACGCAAATTGCTTGAGGTTGTTTGAACCTTCAATGATTGACGACCCTGAAGAGCAAAGTCAATTACCTTATATTGATGACCAGATACCTGAATATCTTAATGAATTATGGGAAGACATAGTGCTGGAAAGGAAGGTAAGGACGACGCATAGTGGACAAGTGGAATACCTCAGGATTGGGTTTAAAGGTTCGAAGCCAAGCAGTGCGAAGTGGATTGAGAATGGACAAGTGAGAAAGAAATACCCTCACTTAGTTGATGCTTGAAAAAAACCAACTTTTAGTGGTCCAAAATCTCTTTCAGTGGGAAGGCTGTGATTCAAATTGGATCCATTAAAGACTGGAAAAGAACCTTGAATGTATCAAGTCGGGACGAATCTCTAAAATTCCATAATAGCGATCAAAAACACCCTGAACTAGTGGTAATGGCAGCGAGCATGGAACGACGAGGACCTCGGTTAAAGCACGCTAACCGAGGCCCATGGAGACTGTGCATGAGGTCAAAGTAGCCCCTGGGAGCCCCGGATTAGGAAAAGGAGGTGATTTTTGATGCGCGACCACTGGGCGAACAGGACCAAAATGGAGGATCCTTAAGCACTCAGTCGCGTTGGGAGCCGAAGAACCGCCGACGAAGATACGAAAAGCGCTAATCTTACAAGGCGGGACCCGTGCTCTGGAAACCTGTGGTATTGATTGGGGCACCGTCAAATGGTAACCGGTTTTGGAGAAGAGCAGAGCGATCCCACTCAACGATCGACGTGTGGCAGCGGAGGAGAGGCAAAACCATCGTTGATCACGTGCTGTCGATCGAGAAAGTGAACTGCATGGGACGTGCGTATGATGTTGGCTCTGGGGGAGCCCAGATTGGACGGCTGAGATTGCGCCCGATGGAGGAAGCGGAATCGACAGGGAATTAAGACTCGTTCTAAAGGGATTTGGAATTCGTTTGACCACCATGGTGGAGGAAGGACGCATCCATGATGTAACTGAAGAAACGAACCAACGAGTAGGCTGGCGTTGTTAAGATGAGGACACGTGGCCACTCCCTAAGCATTCATGCTGACACCAAACAAGGAACTCCAAGCATAGCTACAGAAAGCGAATCGACAGAGGTGGAAGAGGAACCGAACATACATGGAAATGAATGGCTAAATGCCATGAATAGAGACAGAATACACAGTCAAGTCGGAGTGAAGTCCGAGAGACGAAGGGAAAAGACCAGAATCCTGAGAGGAGGATGGAATACACAGAGAAGAAGGCAGTAAAGAAAGAGAAAAGGGACGAGACAGAGGGTCGAGCTAATGCAGCGGCAACATCGAGCACCACCAAGCTTGAGAGATTCGAGCCACCGTATAGAGGGATCTATCTGGGCTGAGGACCACGTTGGGCTCTTACCACTGTAGACCAGAAGGTCACAGAGTTGGTGGGAAGAAGAGACTGTGTACTCCAGTGGCTTGGGGAATCTAAGAACCATCCTGCCAAGCAAAACTTGCTTCAGGAGAACTCACATTAAGTCCCTGCATTGTAATTCTCTTTTTAAAGACACAATAAAACAAGGCCACCACTGAAAGCTGGACTAGAGACGTAGCCCTGGAGAATAGGGTGAAATCCTTATTAAATTTTCTTGTGTCTTTGTGGTTGCTTACTGTATTTCTCTATTGTCTTTCCATTTAAATGTCTATGTATTAGCAATCTGATCGATCCGTTGCTTAAATAACATAGAACACACACCGGCACATGAGTCTGTAATACCTTTTATTTAATAAATCTTCAACTGATGTCACTCATAGGTTGAATATTAGATCAGGAAGATAAATAAGACCTCGGGTAATAGTGCAGAGTGCGTCTCTAGCAGCACGGAAGCTCCACAACCCCTGGTTAGGGCTGCACAAAGTCAGTGTATCAGGGTGTGAGGAACATGGAAGTGCACGAAGTGACCTACAAGCAGGGACAAATAGTAGGACTAAGGTCTCAGACATCTCAAGGGTGTGGAAACATGGTTCTAACACCCTGCCATACTACTTTGGGTGAGACCTTAGTCTGTGCTCCGCAGACTGTTGACGAAAGGGCTAGTATTACAAGGATTCTTTTGGCTAATTAACTCTGAACTTGGCTCAAGCCCCAACAAGCCGACAATGGGACACCAGGGCCATATGCAAGGGAATGTGAGAACCAGACACACCCGTCATGTCAATATTATACTCAGTTTTATCACACTATCGAAGAATGCCTTGTTTTGATAGCTAAGGCGTAAGAGAAGAAGGCACAACCTCAACACCCTACATAGTGATTACAAATGATGAGATATGAGCCCTGCAAGGAAGATCCAAATGTAAATATCATGCTAAGAAGCGTAGTAAAAACAGGGGATGATAAGGGGAAACAACCTGAAGAATACAGGTGGGTTCGCAAGGCCCCAGAAAAGGAAGTATGTTTTGATCTGGCACGTGCGAAGGAAACATTTATTCAATACAAGAAAAGATTTGCTAAGGCATATACTTTAGGAAGTAAAAACAAAGAAACAGAGATATAGAGGTTGATCCCTCTGTGCTTACTCTATTCCTGGAAAATTGCGTGACACTTCTGCACAATAGCAAGGTTGTGAAGGGTCTGTAGGAATTGATAAACAAGTGTGTTGGTAAAGAAAATGCTCCTGATGGAAACCACGTAGTATGAAAAATTGGCAAACATAAGGTAAGAATAGGGTGTGAGATGAGGCTCACCACGCAGATAGGAGATTATGAGATGGACCACGTTATTTTGGATCTGGGGTCTGACGCGAACGTGTTTCCTAAACAAAAATGGGAGAGGATGGGGAGACCTGCACTGTCGTGGTCTCCTATCCAAATTTGAATGACAAACCAACAGAATATCATCCCCATGGGATGGTTACATGGAGTAACAATAGATATCGAAGGTGCAAGCACGTTGGTTGATTTTAAAGTAATAGAGATTGTTGATGACATCAACCCATACCCCACAGACCTTGGAATTGATTGGGCATTGATATGAATGGATTCATCAACTTGAATAAGCAGACAATGTCATTTGGAAGAAAATTGCTCTGGGTAGTAGTACTATTAGACCCTATAAAGGGATCACACTATACTGAACCGGTCTGCGACTATGAAGAAACTGATGATGACTTGGATCAGATTTATAAAATAACCACGTTAGATGAAGACTAGATTAATCCAACAGCCAATGGAAGGATTCCATGGGATCAGGAAAGTTCTTGTACCTTGGATTCAGATGAAGAGCTAGAGCATTGGAAGAATAGGTTGCATGAAGTATCTACAATGTGCTGCAACATGATGACTAAATCGACACATTGTGTGTCATCAGAGGTAATAAATTTACCCTATTATGATGGTTTAACTGATGTAGATAAGTTTTTGGATGCCTTTGAATGGGAGGTCCCTGAGGATCATCACTTCCAAGCACTAGATTTGTCACTACGTGCTATGCCCACACGATGGTGGGGTACGCACAAGGACAACTTTGATGAATGGAAAGATTACAGGAGGATGATGAGGTTGTGATTTGGTCGTCTTAAACTTCGACTAATTGAAAAATACAATGGGGGAAATGATCCATGCAATCATTTAGCAAAGTGGACTAAAGTTTATGGCACGGAGCCACAACCAAATTGGGTGCACTTATTCTATCATACTTTGGATATAATCCCTATGAATTGGTACCTAGAAACAAAGCTCCGACGTGGCACCGTAGAGTGGGATATATTAAGGTAAGTATTCTTAATGACCTTCAGTTTTGAAGATGGATTCAGAAGCATCGATGAAGCTCTGTAGGAGGTCAAGGCAATGATGTTCAGAATACCGCAGGATACTTTGGAGTTGGTGCAACCTGATTGGATCACCCAACTACGCCATGCCCTGGAATGTTATAATGTGACCGCTGAGGGGGAGGATGAAGATCCAAGGAATATCAATATTCCAGAGGCAGAAGGCCATCACAAAGTTGAAGGTTCGCAAATAGATAACCTGGATATCACCACACCATTAAAAACCAAGCAGGTAAGCATTGGTACTTAAGCAGAGCAAAAATTTGTGAAGATCGGGGACTACTAGAATGATTCCATAGTGGATAAAGTTGCTGATTTACTCCGTGAGTACCAAGATATTTTTCCTACCAAGTTTTTGGACCTGAAAGGCATCATAGGTGACTTGGGTGTGATGAAAATTACTTTGAATCCAGACACAAAGCCTATTAGGTAGAGGCCATATCGCCTTAATCCCAAATACGAGGAAAAGGTTTGCTTGGAGCTGGATGAAATGCTTGAAGTGGGCATCGTCGAACCTATTGAAGAGTCTGATTGGGTGAGCCTGATGGTTGTTCAAGAAAAGAAGCAGAAGGGAGAAATAAGGATTTATGTAGATATGAGAAAGCTTAACGATGCCTGCGTCCATGATCCCTTTCCGACACCATTTACTGACGAAGTGTTGGATAATGTTGGAGGGCAGGAAGCCTACTCATTCATTGATGGGTTCTCTGGATACCATCATATTAAGTGTGCACCAGAAGATAGGAGAAAAACAACCTTTGCGGCAAAATGGGATTGTTTCCAGTATACAATGATGCCATTTGGACTCAAGAATGCACCAAAGATATTCTCTTGTGTATTCATCGCGATGTTCATGTGGTGAAATTGAACAAATTGAAGATTTATTAAAAGAATCATGTGGTGAAATTAAGACCATTTGGGAAGTAATTAAATTTACCCACATATGTAAATAGGTGTTGATTCAAGAAAAAGGCAAAATATGGAGGGAAATCAGACAAAATATCTCTATAGTTCGAGCTTACATCCGAATCCTTTCAGATTGTGAGAAAGGTATTATGAAAAGTGCAAAATTGGAAGAAAAAATACAACCTTAGCTCTTTATGAGAGATTAAATGATGTTGGCACCCTCATTGATCTTATCAATGCTTTAGAGGATGATACCTTGAAAGAGATGAATTTTCCTGCCATAGATCAATGTATTTATTCTCTCTATATGTTAACATAAAGGCATACTACCACGTAAGTAATGCGGGAGGAATTTGAGAGGGCCACTAAAGAGATAAACGTCTTTAGAGTGGATTGGAATTACCTTGAAAAATTTGGCATGCCCTCATTTTGGGGAAATGCTAATTGGGTAATATCGAAAGAATAATTTTGTAGTAAACAACAAAGTATAGAACAAAATCTTTGTTGTTTAACCATGAAAAGTGAAGAAACGATTTCAACAACTACAATAATTAATGGCCTTAGCAGGGATTTCATCATCCTGGCTGGAATTAACAAAATTATACAAAGTCTTCCCAAGGCTCGTTATGAGATCAGGTCACATTTGGTAGTGGTTATATAAAAGTATAAAAGTGTGCCTTGGTTGCCAACAATAGAATGGGATAAGATATCTAAGTTGAGGAATCATTTGAAATGAAGTTTCGTGATGGAACATGCCTCCTCAATAACTCAAGTTGTTCAGCCAATGCAGTCTATAATGGAGCAACTAGAATACTGGAGTAAAAGCCCTTTAATTACAACTCAAGCACTAACAACCAAGATGTTTGGGGCCCACGCTCTTTCCTCTATAGGCACATTAAGGAAAGTCAAAACATCAAAGCCGTGAAGGTGACATGATGCATGAGCTTCTATATTAAGAGTTAATTTATTGCAAATTCAATTTGATACACTTGATAAAGTTATTTGGTTAGTTATGTTTTCAAACTAAATATTTAAGACCCCATTTCCCATATAGGGGGTGATTGACAAATGTGGTACTTTTGGTTTTCATGAATTTGCTTGTACATGATACAAAATCCTTTACTACATTTATGAAAGTTTTCCTTGATGTGTTAGATGCGTTTTGTTGTATTTTTGAGAGTGTAAGTAACAATCACAAAAATATGAATCTGAGGCTTGTTCTTGTTTAGAGACATATTTCTTTTAATTATCCATATTCTGATATTATACTATTGGTATGGATGATTGAATGACAACATTTGATTGTCATTAGTTTAGTAGCTTTCCTCTTAACTTATCGCAATTATTGTTTTACCTCTATGATTGTCATAGTGTTACCTGTTGTGTTTATCAATCTATTGTGCAGTTTGCATTTAAAATTCTGTAGAATTTCCATTTCGTCATTGTAGGTTATGTTTTGATATTTAATATTAAACATGTTCATCATGGGATAATTGAAATGGAAAGTACAAAGATACTTGTACATGTTGCAATGATATTTTATTATGTTTGAATGGTTCTACACCTTACACTTTTGATCTTTGTTCTTTTTCTAGTTTTCTTTCGACTTCTTATAATCTCATGAAGTTATTTGTTTGTTTCACCCTTTGCATCTGGACTAAAGATTTTAGAAATTGCATTGCTATAACTTTATCTTCTATTAATACCATTAAATACACTACAATGAAGAAAATTATCGATAACTGACCTTATTATCCTTTCCTATTTAAAATTTTATAATTAATATCAGGGTTACCCCTTGTGGTGCACTAGAGGTCAGCTTATAACACCTAGAGCAGGAGGAAATATCAGTCCTCAATGAATGAGTATTTGAGTCGTTTATATGTGGGAGCGATTTGAGCACCAACATGACCGAACCCAATATCTAAAGAACTAAAGGATTCTATTAAATATGAAATAGAGTGGGACAATAAATAACTACCTAGAGGAAAGATACTTGTAAAGAAAGCAAACTCATCCAATGATTCTTGCAATCCAACATCCTTTTTTCACCTTACATGGGGATATATCCCCCCACTTGTGTTTATGCCATGATAGAATCCAACTACTGCAACTGGGAAGAAGGCTCCTTGGTATTCCATCCTACATCTTCCCTATTTGGCTCATTGATACCACCTGCCATCATAAGCCTTGATCCTTTCGTACCAGAGAATGTAAGCAAATAATCTCATGTCATGTTCCATTGTTTGTGACATCTACGACACTTGAAGGGAATTCCTTCATACTCCACTAATTTTTTATGAGAGAATCCCTTGTATCTTAGATTCAATTTTTCATACAATACTTCCCTAGGTTCCAAATTTACTAAAACCATTATCATGGCCATCTTCCCAATTTATTCCCAATTACCTTGAAAACCTTCATTGATCACAGTTGTAGAGGAAGGCCCACCAACCCCACCCATAAGGGGGAACTATCAAACCTCTTGCAACTCACATCAAATAAAGGGTTTCATCATTTTAAAAGCACTGAGGAAGAGTCTATACACCAATTCTTTCCTAAGTCCCAAGTTACATTTTCTACTGAAATGAAGTTTAACATGAACCAACCTCGAGTGAGAGTGCTAACCTTTGGGAGGACATTAAATATTACTTGCCATTATTTTTCCAACCATTCACGCAAGAACTTCACCAAAAAGAGACATCCTCTAGCTCGACCCACCACCACCTTCTCCAACATCTTCAATACTTCACCAAGATGCTAAACATCAACTCTTATCACTATATTTTGATCACTAGATTTCCTTTTGGTGCATTTAACCTTCTTCCTTTTTTTCCTTGAGTGATTTCCCCCCTTATTGTTTTTCGTAGCTCCTATATTTTCTACCATCTTCTCGAACACGATGCGAGTTTCAAGAGACCTGTCATCACCCTTTGCAAGAACTGACGCTATTATATGTGCCCCTTGGGGAGTATCTCCTGCTAAACCTAGAGACAAATTGTGTAATGGGGCATTATAAAGCCTTGACCAAAGGTCGCTAGAGAGACCACCTCCAAAAACTTATCCTTCAATACCTTTCAACCATGTGCAATCAATTCCTTCGGGAACCCCCCGCTATCTGAGTTTTCTCAAGCCCTAGAAAACCATTGGAGAGTTGTACAAAATCTCAGTTGACTAGGAAAGAGAAAAAATCTTGCACACCATATGATACTAAACTAAGTCTAGAAACCCTAATACACTTAATGTGCCTGACTCCAAAGGGAGTCGTCAAAATTCTGTTGCTAAAAACCCAAGTGAAGAAGAAAACATGCCTATGTCCCTGACCAAATCTTAAAGATGAAACATACCTTTATCTCCCAATGCCTAGGTGCTACCTATGCCTCAACTATCCATTTCATTCAACTAAGATGGCACTTTAGACCATATAGGATCATAATCACTTGAGTCAAAAAATAATATACTATTTCCTCCATTAAGTCACTATGATAGTTTTAGGCAATATTCCAAGATTGAAAGGTGGGAAAATGATCTACAACAAGTAGAAACCTTACCTGCAGATTGTCCGTGAGTATTTATCAGCCTGTAAAAGATCCAAAAGTCTTCCACCACAGAAAAATCCACATTGCAGGCCTCATGCCCACCCACATAGTTGATATTGAGACATTTTACTTAACATAGGCATTGAAATATTTTATTAATGGCCATTTTGAATTTTATTATTATTATTAATGTTTTTAAATGTCACATATTAGTATTATATTAATAATTAAATGAATTACACCTTCCTTTTATTAATCTTATTAGAAACCAATTGAATTTTTTTACTTTCAATTACTTCTTATCTACGTCAATATTATATATATATTATATACTATATATATACACACTCTCTCTCTATATACATCTGTACTACATAGGAGCATGTTTCAAATAAATTAAAACATGCTATTCAAATAGTTTATTAAGTCTCTCTCTCTCTCTCTCACACACACACAACACACATATATATTATATATTATATATATATATACTTACTATACGTACTTATATCATTTATATATAATAGTATATCATTCTTATCATAGTAAAACAAGCAGAAATAGTAACTTTTTGTTCATGTTCTTCAGATTTTCTTCACAAATTATTTTTCATTCTACTCTATTTAGTGAATAGTTCACAATTTTCTTGCTTGTCATGCTAGGGCTTAATTACTGGGTTGAGGCTTCCCACTAATAAAATATCTCTTCCATAGGTGATTTGGCAGGAACCATTCTTTGCTTTTTTTTTTACTCTTAACTCTTAAGCATTACTCCTTATTAACTTCTTCAAGATTTTACATACCTAGTTATGTTGTATTGCAGGTTAGTATTGGGGTTTTAAGAAGATTTGTAAGGAGCAAGCCATTAGGGTTTTTTCTTTTTTTTTTTGTTTTTCCTGTTGAATGACCACTACGCACTTGAGGCAGAATTATTCCTTTTTTCTCTTTGGCCATCTATCATAGGACTCTCCTCAAACATAGGAAACAGGTCAAACCTAGCCGAATCTTCTCTCTATTACCAATGCATACATAAAATATTTGTTCACAGTGGTTATATTAGACTTAGGCTCTAAGTCAAAATTTACTGAAAATCTTCTATTAGATATTTTTCCTATTGCTTTAATTTTTCAAGTCTATCATGATTGGTACATGTAATTTGATTAACTCTTCTAATGATAATAGGTGGAATAGGGAAAGTAATAGTAGCAATCAAACTGTGGGGAAGGTATTTCCAATGCGACAAACTGTGATTGTGTTTTGTGACCCAACCCCATATCTAAAGAACTAAAGGATTCCATTAGATATAAAACAAAGTGGGGTAGTAAATTACTACCTAAAGGAAAGATAATTGTAAAGGAAGGATCCACATCAAATGATCCATGTAACCCAACATCCTCTTTTTAACCTTCCATGAGTATAACTCCCCTCAGCTGTGTCTATGACATGATGGAATCCAACTATTGCAACTGGGAAGAAGGATCCTTGGTCTTCCATCCTATAGCTTCCTTATTTGGCCCATTGATACCACCTGCTATCATAAGCCTTGATCCTTTCTTACTAGAGAATGTAAGTGAGCAGTCTCACATCACGTGCCCATGTTTGTGACATCTACAACACTTGAAGGGAATTACTTCATAGTCCACTAATTGTTTATGAGAGAAACCCTTGTATCTTAGATTCAATTATTCATACAATCCTTCCCTAGGTTTCAAATTTAATAAAATCATGGCCATGACCATCTTCCCAATCGAAAAATAAGACATATAGACTTCTAGGAAAGTGCCCAATTTATTCCCAATTACCTCGAAAAACTTCATTGATCACATTTGCAAAGGAAGGTCTGAAAACCTCACCCAAAGGAGGCACAATCAAGCCTCTAGAAACTCCCATCAAATAAAGGGTTTCATCATTTCAGAAGCACCAAGGAAGAGTCTATACAACAAGTCCTTCCTAGGGTCCAAGTTACATCTTTCACCGAAATGATGTTTAACATGAACTGACCTCGAGTGAGAGTGCTAACCTCTGGGAGGACATTAAACATCACTCACCATTATTTTTCTAACCATTTGCATAGGAACTTCATCGAAAAGAGACTTCCCCTGGCTCGACCCACTACCACCTTCTCCAACATCTTCAATACTTCACCTAGCTGCTAAACATCAACCCTTATCACTAGATTTTGATCATTAGATTTTATTTTGGTGCATTTAACCTTCTTCCTTTTTTTTCTTGAGTGATTTTTCTCCTTGAGGTTTTATAGATCTCATAGGTTTCCCACCATCTGCTTGCACATAACACCAGTTTCAAGAGACCTGCCATCACCCTCTGCAAGAACCAACATTATTATATGTGCCCCTTTGGGAGTATCGCCCACTAGACCTAGAGAAAAGTTGTGTAATGGGGCATTCTCAAGCCTTGAACAAAGGTTGCTGGAGAGCCCACCTCCAAAAAATTCTATTTCAATACCTCTCGACAATGTGTGATCAATTCCTTCAGGCACCCCCCACTATTTGAGTTTGCTTGAACCCTAGAAAACTACTGGAGAATTGTAAAAATTCTCAGTCTACTAGGAAAGATCCAAACTCTTGCACACCATATGGTACTAAAGCCAAGTCCAGAAACCCTAATACACTTAATGTGCCCAACTCTAAAGGGAGTCTCCGAACTTATGTTGTTGAAAACCCAAGTGAAGAAGCAAACATGTCTATGTTCCCACCAAAATCTCAAAGCTGAAACATACCTCTATCTCCCAATGCCTAGGTGCTAGCTATGCCCTAGACCTCCATTGCATTCAACTCTTCAGACCATATAGGGTCATAATCACTTGAGTCAAAAAAAATAATCTACTATTTCCTCCATTAAACCACTACGATAGTTTTAGGCAGTATTCCAAGACTGAAAGGTGGGAAAACAACCTACAACAAGCATAAAACTTACCTAGAGACTGTTCATGAGTATTCACTAGCTTGTAAAAGACCCAAATATTCTTCCACCACAACAAAATCTACATTGCAGACTTCATGCCCACCCATGTAGTTGATATTGAGATATTTCACTTAACATAGGCATTGGAATATTTTATTAATGAGCATATTGAATTTTATTATTATTATTACTATTTTTAAAATGTTAGATATTACTAGATCTATATCTTTCTTATCTATAATATTATATATTATAATATAATTATTATGAATTGCTTCAAATTAATATTAACAATGAGGACTTAATAAATATTTGAAAAAACATGCTAATAATTAATTGAATACAATTTCTATATATATTAAAATTATTCATCTTCTCACAGTAACAAGTGAAAATATAAGTTTGTTTTTATTTATTTTACTTAATTTTTTTTAACTTTTAGTTACTTTATCTCTCTAAAGTTGATATAAGACTTTATTTATGGCCGAGAATGGGAGTAAACTATTTTTATGCTATCTCTTTCATATCAAATATGTATATTCATTTTTGTTTTTCATTATAGCCAACATGTTTTTTGTTTTTTGTTTTTTTTTTTTGGAGAGTTTTTTATTTTTTTATTCTAAAAGAGACACATGTCAACTCAAGGTTGAGCACCAATTAAATTATACATCTCCCTCTATAGAATGCCCCTCTCGATGCAACAATGAATAGAGCTAGCACAATGAGAGTGAGATTATAGATGGTTTACCATTCCTTTAACTAAAACTAATAAAATTTTTAATTTACGTCTCTCTCTTTCTCCCTTTCTCTCATACACTCATATATATGTTGTACCATGGAAATCAAAGTGTTCATCATTCCAAAATTTTCTTAACTTCTTACTCATTCCTTCTATACATACAATAACATAGATGTTTAAAACTGAGGGTAATGGAAACGTACCCAAGAGATGGCAATACACCCTTACAAGTATTGAACCCCAATAATTTTAATTGATAACACACATGAATGCTCCTTGGGCTAGATAAATTATTTTTTTTTATCTTTTTGCATACACATATATTTCCAAACATTACTTTGTTATGCAACTTCTTCCGTTAATTCTCTCGATGTTGATATATTGATTTGTCAGGCCTTGGTGAAATATGTGGACAACTGACATGGCTCCATCACACTCCATCCATTTGACTTGAGGTGCAGGGAATGGTCAAGATCCCTTGGGGCAATTTGACAATGGTAATTGTTTGTTCTTGGTGGTGAGGGTAATCACTCCATCCCCTTCGCCATCTAGATTGTCATTTGCACTTGGATTTTTCATTGTTAAAGCTCTAGCTTCCTAAACGACAAGGTTTTCTTCACTTTTTCATGCTACCAAATGCTTTAGATGCCAATATTACACAGAAAAACCTTAATAGACTTTGGCTATTTCACATTTTCTTGTTACTATGACATCTAACAAGATTTACATTGGTTATCATTTTGTTTCCTTAACAGGTAAAATTGCGAGCTGAGTTTTCTTTCTGATGAACTAGAAATTTCTTTGATGTAAGGGGCTTTCCTTCTTAAATTATTTTGAATTACTGACTTGGCACTTGACAGGGTTGCACTGAGGTATTTTTTTATCAGAGTTATGATAATGTCTATTTAGCATTCGCTTGGAGGAAGGGAGATAAAACCTACCCTTGAAACATCTTTCACCATTTCCACAACCATGATTCGAAAATTGAAAGTCACGACTTCACTATTTTCGATGGGATTTTTTTTTTGCAAAACCCAAGTACTCACATTATTTCTTGATTCTATTCTTTAACAAATGGTTGATAATTGACTTGTCCCAATTTTCCATAATAATAAAAATACCCTTGTTTGATTTCTTTCATTGTTAGGTTTTTATTTTTCCATTGCTATTATTATTATTTTTATTTCCTTTATGAAATCACCGTGTGGAAATAGTAATTTTTTTTTGTATGTTCTTAGTTTTCTTCATAGGGAAATTTTCATTTAGTTTTATTTAGTCACTAGTTCACAATTTTCTTGCTTGTCATGCTAGTGCTTAATGAGAGGGTTGAGGCTTCTGGGTGCTAAAATATCTCTTCCATAGGTAATTTGGCAGGAACCATTCTTTGTTTTTTTTTTACTCTTAACTCTTAAGCATTATTCCTTCTTAATTGCTTTAATATTCTACATACCTGGTTTGGTTGTATTGCAGGTTAGTATTGGGGTTTTAAAAATCTTTGTAAGGAGAAAGCCATTAGGATCTTTAATTGTTGAATGACCTGTAGGTACTCAGGGCATAATTATTCCTTCTTTTTCTTTAGCTATCTGTCATAGGACTCTCCTCAAACATAGGAAATAGGTCAAACCTAGTAGAATCTTCTCTGTTACTAGTGCATGCATAAAAAACTTATTCGCAGTCTTTACATTATAATTAGGCTATGAGTCCAAATTTAGTTAAAATCTTCTATTAGAGAATTTTCTTCTTGATTTAATTGTTCAGGTCTATCACGATTGATACATGTAATTTGATTAACCCTACTAAAGGTTAGACATGAAATTTTAGCGTCTTTATGTATATTGTAAATTTGTTTCCATTTCTTTAATTTCAAGCTTGAATTATGGAGTTTCCTATTAATTGTTCCTATGTTAAGCACTATATCGATCAATTCCTGATATTTCTAATTATATTATAAACTTTTGCTAGAAAAATATATTTTGTTTAGCATATAGTTCTTTATGAATGTACTGTACACTTAATATGATGCACTTTAGACATATTTATTTTATGTTCTATATGCATTACTTTTGGGATTATCACTATTGTAATTTTGATTCCCTTGTTTGTAATTAGTATATACATATATGAATATAGATGTTCCCAAAGGCGCATAAAGTAGTGTTCAAGACTCCTAGCTTTCATGTTTCAAATTGTTCCACTTTGTACGAAACTTGTCACTTGGAAGGGACTGCATGAGTGGTAACTTCGGTTCTTTATCTCAAAGTTAACCAAAACCATGTTAACCTTGTCATAAGCACATCTTATTTAATTACGTGAATATATACATACATTTACACCTAAATTGTTCCATAAAACCATATCTGAAGTAATCACCTGATTATTCTCAATTTATTTATACAGAGTCACCTTCATAGAACTAAGTATCTTTGAGACAACCTTTTCCTAGTATAATTAGAGATTTGCATACGTCAGAATCTTACGGTTACTTCTACTTCCTATTTTTCAGTAAAGGAAAATATTATCACACATAATCTCATCACATTGTAATAAATAACCAATACTTATGTCAATATCTGAATATATAATAGGAGCTGTTGCACTCCTCCCAACCAATGAACTATTGTCTCGGAAAATCCCCATGAGCTTTAGAATCCCTTTCTGTTAGGAAAACAATTAGTGATTTTATAGGGTCACCTCCTCAAAACCCTAAGAGTGTCTTGCTAAATTGGGTGTAATATCTAATAATACAAGTCCATTCTTTATCTCCCACTGGAACCTTGTTTTGTTTTCGAGATTTCCTTTCTCTTCCACGATTATTAATTCATCTTCCACCTATGAAATTTCTCTCCAACAATTACTATTTTGGTGGTAGGGAAAATAATCCCTTTTAAAAATGGAGGATTTTATTTTTATGTGTTTCTATCCTTTATTGGACTATAAGTAATTCTAACTGTATCCCTGATAGTTGGGAGTTTAACTAATCACATGGCGACTCCTCTTGTATTTTCAAATAAAAAAATAAGTGAAAATATTTATTCATAACAATATATTAGCATTTACTTCTGTCAACTAACTTTTGTCTAGGCTCCACAACCAATTCTTCTGCGATATTTACAAGTAAATAAAAATAATATTTTTTTCAAATGCAATTTCACTAGGGGTATCACATCTTCCCCCCCTTCAATTAACATATTTTTCGATGTTTCTTCTGCTTTCATCACTTTTGAAAAGTGAAGGAAATTCTACTTACATTTTTTTATCATTTCCCAGGTAGCCTCCTCAAGGATGAAAGGCTTTCACAGCACTTAACTTGGTGATGGTTTGATTGAAAGTAAACCTCTCTCTTGTTTTAAAATTCATTTTCAATTCCAACATGTCTTCACACATGTTAAGAAGACACTGTCAATTTTCATCCATGTGCCCAATAAGGGTTGATAAACTAATATAATCATATCATCAATAGTAATTAACAATAATAGATTATCATGCACATTTATCCAATGGAAATTTTGGGTAACATGGAATCCATTAATTGACTTCCCTGCAAAATCCCAAACATGAGAATTACCAATTCCATTTTATACCCTTCACACAATGATTATAATATTTTTAACGATCAACTACTTATCTTGCCACTAATAATGGATCACAACTAATGATATGTCACATTAGACAACACCATTGTGTTGTTATCACAATTTCACAATACCAAATATACATTAGCTATGCATTATTAAGATTTGGAAAAATTCCTTTATGTGTCATTTTCATGGTCATTATATCACTCTCTTTTTTTCTAATGCACTCAATCATGTTGATTTTAGTTATTCTGTCATTTTATTTTGTTCCTTTTTCTGCCATTTATTTTTTCATAAGGTTTGATCAAGGTTTTTCATTTCAGGTTGGGTTTCTTATTAAATTCCTTTTTCTAGATCAATTTTTCCTTTTCCTTCCTCACACCAAATAAACCATCAAAACCAAACCAAAAAAGACAAAGAAAAAAGAAACCACCATAACAATACCAAGGAAAAAAAAAAGAAGCGGCATGGCCATGCTCAAATTCCACAAAATACAACAAGAAAATTGAATCAACAAGGCATGCAAAACATATGTCCCCACACACCCCCCCCGCACACACCTCATCTATGAATTTCTCACAAACTGTCTTCCTATGGTTTCCGTCCTTCTTTACATTGTATATTGTTGGTTAAGGTGTATGGAGTTTATATATTCTTTTCTTTATGCAACAACAATGGGGTCCTTTCCCCTTACACTCCTATGCATATCATATATCTCAACACACATCATTTAAGTATATTTTTCTTAAACATAATCATTTCCTTCTATAATATTGTAAGCACATATTCATATTATGCATTTAATTAACCATTCCACAACACTTCAAATGTGCCTACAATCAAGGAGTCACAATCAACAATTTTAAAATACTTATTCAGATAATCATTGAATGGTAGCACACCACTACTTAGTGTACTTACCATGTTGGCACAACATTCATGTTAACAGACATAGGTCTCCCTTGTGCTAATCTCCCACCAACACCCTCTTTTTTCAGATTCTAGATTTCTTAAGATTACATACACTACAAGAAGAAAGGTCATTGGTGAGGGTCATGCCTATGACGGACCTTTAAGGCCCGTCACCAATGTCACAAATGGTGATGGTCTTTAAAAAAGCATTGTTGTAAGTTTATATAGTGATGGTCCTTTAAAGTTTGTCACCAAAGCCATTTTGAATGACACTCTTGGTGAGGGTCATTAAAGGCCCACCACTAATTCTCTCTTTGGTGACACTTTTGTTGAGGGTCGTTAAAGGCCCATCACTAATTCTCTCTTTGGTGACACTTCTAGTGACGATATTTTATTGACCATCACCAATGATATTTTTGGTTACTTTTGGTGATGGTCAATAAATGTTTGTCATAATTGATCATTCCAATGAGTTTTTGATGACGCTTCATGCCTATGACAGACCTTTAAGGTCCGTCACCAATGTCGCATATGGTGACAGTCTTTAAAAAATCATTGTTGTGTTGGCATTATGATACAGGTGTTGTCCTTGATGGCAACTCACTCAAATAGTAGATCACAAGTTTAGGCTCTCAAAATAGTAGAAAATGAGATACCCGCAGGTTCTTGTTCACAAAGCTGCGGACATCAGTAGGTTCTGCAGGTGCATCGATCAAAAGGTACAGACATATTCGCAGATGTATCGAACAGAAAGTGCGCGCGTAAAGTACACACACTTTCATGAAGAGAAAAACGTGCACACGTGGGAAACCTTATGGTTGGTCCATGGTATTTAGTCTGACATTTTTGATCCTATGGTTTTGGTCCGTGGTTTTGCATCTAAAGTATTGAACCTAGGTTTTGGGTCCCTAGTATTGGATCTCTATGGTTTTGGACCATGGTTTGAGTAAGACCTAGACTATAAAAAGAAAAGGAGATCATTTGGCTGAGTACATATGTGTTGAATATATTAAGAAGAGCAAGATCTGAAATACTGGTGATCGGTTGGTGAGTTATAGCTGGACTTGAATCAAGGAGAAACCTGAGCATTACAAGATGGATCTACTGATGGGTCGAGATCTCTTTGGCGCATGATCAAATATGTAAATCTGATAGTCTAGGGTATAATTGAAGTCTGATAAATTATCTATACCCGTAGGTCTGCAGGCTAGACACAACGCAGGTGCGGAGACCCACAGGCTAGACACAACGCAGGTGCAGAGACCCGCAGGCTAGACACAGCGCAGGTGCGGAGACCCGCAGGCTTGACACAACGCAGGTGCGGATACCTGTCGGCTCGACAAAGCGCAAGTG
Source organism: Pinus taeda (assembly GCA_000404065.3). Classification (NCBI taxonomy): domain Eukaryota; kingdom Viridiplantae; phylum Streptophyta; class Pinopsida; order Pinales; family Pinaceae; genus Pinus; species Pinus taeda. Next base: position 36,392 of record APFE031452788.1, read on the forward strand.
CGGATACCCGCAGGCTCGACACAGCATAGGTGCGGACACTCGCAGGTTTATATTGGTAAAGTTGCAGACCTTTCTTGAAATATGTTTTAGTTTCTTTTGTCTATTACTACAGTGTTCATGGTTGTAAATTGGTGTCTGGTTGCTATGTGTTGAGAAATTATTGATTCAGTATTTGTACAAGGAAGTTGGTTGATTGCAGATCTATTTGATGTTTGATTGATATTCATGGATCCAGTCTGAAAATTTATGAAACGTGGTCCCTGGAAGTAAAGAGAAGGTTGTAGCCTTCTGTAGGTCAGCACCTACGTATTAGTATTTCAACTAGTACAAGAGCTAAGGGGGTTGTAGCTCCCTTCCAGAAGAAGCTGTAGAATGAGAGAGGGTTGTAGCCCTCTACAGGTTGCAGCCTGTGTGCTAGTAAAGGACTGCACTAGTACATTGTAAAAGAAGTTTTTGATTAAAGGAAGATAGAAACAAATTGTAGCAGGTGGTTTTCACCCACATTGGGTTTCCACCTTATATCATGGTGTTCATGTGTGATCTTTATGTGTGATGATCTATTCTATTGCACCTATTTACTGTTAATATGGTTAATGATGTTCTAAGGCTCTCATTGAAGATCAACTAACTAAATCATAAGGTTATTGAATATACACTAGTTGCATTAAACACAATTGCGTATATACACGGTTATCCTTAACTGAAGTAGCGTATATGAATCAGAGTATGAAAATGAAAATGCTATAAAGAGTGATATTTGATTCACCCCCCCACCCCCTCTCAGTATTATTTCCATCTATTGGTATCAAAGCAGGTCCTTTAGAAGAAGCTTGATCGCTTGAAGGAAAGATCCATCAGAATGGCTAATCAAGAAAGAGAGGCATCCATCAGGCCACCAATCTTTGATGGGAGAAAATTTTCCCACTGGAAGATAAGAACCACATCATATCTACAATTGCTTGGAACGGATTTTTGGGGAATCATGGAAGGAGGATACACATATCCATCATCAATTCCTACTGATACAATAGAGAGAAAGAAATATGAACTCAATGCCAAAGTTGTTACTGTCTTATTGGGAAGTTTGTCACAATCATAATTTATGAAGGTCATGCATTTCAAATCAGCCAAGAAATATGGGACAAAAACATTCTAAGCTACGAAGGAGATGAATAGGTAAAACGATCAAAGCTTCAAACTCTTAGAATACGGTATGAAAATCTTAAGATGCATACTGATGAAAGCATAGCTGATTACTTCCTGCGTATAGATGAGATTGTCAATTGTATGAGGAATCTGGGTGAAGAATTTAAGGAAGTTGTCTTAGTTGAAAAGGTTTTAAGATCCCTGTCTGCTAAATTTGATTCCAAAGTGTTTGCCATAGAAGAAAAGGAGGATTTGCAGAAAATCACTATGACGCAGCTTCACGAAATCTTAACTGCTTATGAGATGAGAAAAGGAGGACCATCAGATATAAGAGAAGCCGCATTCGAAGTATCAGCAAATGAATCATGATACATCTCAGAAGGATAACATGAGGTAAATTTTGAAATCTTGAATGGGACTGGAAGGTTCAAAGCTAAGCTACCTTTCAAATGCTTTCTGTATGGTAGAGTTGGTCACTACGCTGCTAGATGCCCTCATAACAAAGGAAAAATGTCCGAAGAAGGTAATAGAAGCTATTATACACATGTTAAAAGTAATGACTCATTCAATAGTTGTGAAGACATTAGAAGTCTCATGGCATATGAAAATAAGGATGTAGAAAGAAAAGAAGTTACCAGTTTAAAGGAAAAATTGGAGTCAGTAACCAGAGTAAGGGAGCAATTGAAGGATGTATTAAAATATCAGAGCATAACAATTCAGAGACTTGAATCGAAGATCCTCTCTCTAAAAGAAAATCTTGAAGAATCAAATAAGTAGAATAGAAAATCTCTTGAAGAATAAGAACATGAAGTGATCGAATTAAGACAACAAGTGGAAGAAGGAAGAAAAGCTGAAGAAAACATAAGGAAGTAGTATCTGGAAAAGGAAGAACACCATTAGGTTGAGGTAAATATCTTAAAAATCAAATTAGAAGAAAAGGATAAATGGTTACGATTTCAAGATAGTACTAAGATTTTGGATGACATTCTTGGTAGTCAAAGATCCCCTACTATCAAAACTGGTCTTGGCTTTTATGAATCTGTTGAAGGTGAATCTAGCTCACAAGGTGAGGCAAGGAACTCTAATGAGAATTCTGAAATGCTCAGCAAGGAATAGCCAAGGAAAGAAATTCCTCAAAGAAAATCCATTACTCCTAACTATGGAAGTGATAGATGATTATTTCCTCGATTCAATAATATTGAATGTTATGTATGTCATAATCTTGGACATGTTGCAGCCAGATGAAGAAGTAGAATGATTCAAGACCATCACATAAGATCATCACATTCCAGGTACTTCAAAGGATATTGTTTTGCTTGCAATATGTTTGGTCACAAAGCAATTGATTGCAATAGAAGGAACATGAAACATGTAAGATGTTATGCATGTAACAAATTTGGACATAAAGCAAGGGAATGTAGGAGCAAGATTCAAACTCCAAAGCAAGAGGATTATACATCATCACAATCCCAGGTTTTGAAGAAGACAAAATTAGAGACAGAAAGATGTGACATAACTCAGTCGGCTGACATAACAGACACAGGGGAAACTGAAAGTGAAGACCTTCAGTATTCCATCTTGCATACGCTGATATAATAAAGATAAGTCACATATATATGTGATCTAGAGGCTGCAGAGTCGCATATATAGAGCTCAGAAGAAAAAGGCAGCAAAACAGATTCAGGAAATGGTTCGGTCATGGTATATGATGGTTGGCACAGGATCAGTGGGAGCATGTACTTCAAATAATGCATTGTTGGCATTATGGTTAGAAGTCTTGATTAATGATACATTTTACTGGTTGATCAATAGAATGGTATTGCAGGTTACAAGACTGGATGCTGATGCTTATGGTGCAGATCATATATGGTGTATGTTAGTGGCTAATGACTATCATGGTTTTGAATAGATTGTTGGTCTTTGTTATAAAGACCTTGTATCTGCTCAGGGGGGAGAATGGATGGATTTTTACATCTTGGCATATACAAAGGGGGAGCTCAATAAGAGATTGTAGCAGGTACTAAGGGGGAGTATGGACAACAAATTGAATATCATAGAAGAGAATATCTTGGTCCACCCTTTGCCCTTGATGTCAAAGGGGGAGAGTAACTTGGTGTGGTGGTTGCCATTAAGTCCAAAGGGGGAGATTGTTGGCATTATGATACAGGTGTTGTCCTTGATGGAAACTCACTCAAATAGCAGATCACAAGTTCAGGCTCTCAAAATAGTAGAAAATGAGATACTCGCAAATTCCTGTTCACAAAGATGTGGACATTGGTAGGTTCCACAGGTGCCCCGATCAAAAGGTGCGGACATATTCACAGGTGTACTGAACAAAAAGTGCGGACGTAAAGTACATGCACTTTCATGCAAAGAAAAATGCGCACACATGGGAAATCTTATGGTTGGTCCATGGTATTTAGTCTGACATTTTTGATCCTATGGTTTTGTTCTGTGGTTTTGCATCTAAAGTATTGAACCTAGGTTTTGGGTCCCTAGTATTGGATCTCTATGGTTTTGGACCATGGTTTGAGTAAGGCCTAGACTATAAAAAGGAAAGGAGATCATTTGGCTGAGTACAGATGTGTTGAATATCTTAAGAAGTGTAAGATCTAAAATACTGGTGATCGGTTGGTGAGTTATAGCTGGACCTAAATCAAGGAGTAACCTGAGCATTACAAGACGGATCTACTGATGGGTCGAGATCCCTTTGGCGCATGATCAGATCTGTAAATCTGATAGTCTAGGGTATAATTGAAGTCTGATAAATTATCTATACCTGCAGGTCCACAGGCTAGACACAGCGCAGGTGCGGAGACCCGCAAGCTAGACACAGCGTAGGTGCAGAGGCCCGCAGGCTAGACACGACGCAGGTGCGGAGACCTGCAGGCTCGACACAGCGCAGGTGCAGATACCCATAGGCTCGACAAAGCATAGGTGCGGATACCCATAGGCTCGACACAGTGGAGGTGCAGACACTTGTATGTTTCTATTGGTGAAGTTGCGGATCTTTCTTGAAATATGTTTTAGTTGCTTTTTTTTATTACTGCAGTGTTCATGGTTTTGAATTGGTGTCTAGTTGATGTGTGCTGAGAAATTATTGATTCAGTATTTGTACAAGGAATTTGGTTGATTGCAGATCTATTTGATGTTTGATTGATATTCATGGATCTAGTATGAAAATTTATGAAACGTGGTCCCTGGAAGTAAAGAGAAGGTTGTAGCCTTCTATAGGTTAGCACCTACGTACTAGTATTTTAGCTAGTATAAGAGCTAAGGGGGTTGTAGCTCCCTTCTAGAAGAAGCCGGAGAACAAGAGAGGGTTGTAGCCCTCTGCAGGTTGCAGCCTGCGTGCTGGTAAAGGACCAGTACATTGTAAAAGAAGTTTCTTATTAAAGGAAGATAGAAACAAATTGCAGTAGGTGGTTTAACCCACATTGGGTTTCCACCTTATATCATGGTGTTCATGTGTGATCTTTATGTGTGATGATTTGTTCTACTGCACCTGTTTCCTGTTAATATTTTTAATGATGTTCCAAGGCTCTCATTGAAGATCAACTAACTGAATCATAAGGTTATTGAATATACGCTAGTTGCATTAAACACAGTTGCGTATATATGCTGTTATCCTTAACTGAAGTAGCATATATGAATTAGAGTATGAAAATGAAAATGTTATATTGATGTGATAATACTGATTCACCCCCCCCTCTCAGTGTTATTTCCATCATGTTGTAAGTGTATATAGTGATGGTCCTTTAAGGTTTGTCACCAAAGCCATTTTCAATTACACTTTTGGTGAGGGTCGTTAAAGGCATATCACTAATTATATCTTTGGTGACACTTTTGGTGAGGGTCATTAAAGGGTCATCACTAACTCTCTCTTTGGTGACACTTCTAGTGACGATATTTTATTGACCCTCACCAATGCTCTTTTTGGTTACTTTTGGTGACGGTCAAAAAATGTTCGTCATCATTGATCATTCTAATGAGTTTTTCATGACACTATGTACCTGTTACTATATTTTTTGTCAAAAGATAATGATTTAAGACCATTGTTGTGGATTATTTTTCATTATGTGTCCAAGGTCATAGTGGTTATAATAGTCAGTCAATTTGTTAAGAAGTAATTAGTGTGTATCATTTCCCTCAAGTCATAAGAATATAGTTTTCCTATGAGTCAACACATTATTCATCTCTATTAGGTTTATTATCTAGCAAATTTCCTTTAAATAAAGTTTCACTAGTGTGTGTAGGAACTATATTATTTAATACATAATCAAGCTTTGTCAGTTCTATTAATGAGAGAGACCTAGCACTCCCCAAAACTCATGGCACACCTTAACATGCTTTGAAACAATACACTAACATTTCTTGGCACCTCACATGTATTGGAACATATTTGTACCTAGAACATCTTGCCATGAGTAGGATGCCAAAGCACATTTTGACATCCCTAGCATAGCATAACACTCCCCTATCATGTGTTGGCATGCCTTGGAACACCTTGGCATAATATTGCATTGACAAACATTAGCACTTGGTTCACATTGGCACTTGGCATGTATTGGAACATATTATTAGTGTACCTAGCATGCCCCTTTTGAAAAATAGAAAGTCCTAACTTATTAGCCCTCTTATATGTTCATTTACTTGCATTTTAGCTTGGTTATTCCTTTTGTTGCCCTGAAACTCCTTGACGCATATTGGCATACTCTGGCACCCTACACATCCTAGCATGTCTTAGCACCTGGCATGCCTTGGCACTATTTGGCACATGTTAGCACACCCTGAAACTACCTAGCACACTCTAGCACTTCTTGACATTCCCTGATATTCTCTAGCATGCCTTACCTGTGCTTAGCATACCTTGTCACTCACTCATTGGCATGATAGCTAGCACTCATTGACACTCCCCGACACACCCTCATATTCATTCACTTCCATGCATTTTGAATTAGTGCTCCCTTGTGTTGTCCTAGTACCCCCTAACACTCCTCAACATGCATTGGCACTCTCTTGCAAACCTTAATACTCTTCTATATGCTCTGCCACTTCATAGCATGCATCATTCTCCCTGACGCACATTGGCACTTGGCATGTGTTGGCACTTGGAAAGTCTTAGCATGTTTGGTATGTGTTGAGATAACTTGGTATCCTTTGGCATGATTTAATATTAAATTTATTTGAGAAAAATTATTGGAAACTAGATGAGAAGAAATTGAGGAAGATTTGGCACTTAGAATGCATTGACACTCAGCACTTGGTACCTATTGGCACCTAGTGTTTGTGTGCCTAGCATGCCCCTCATGGAAAAGGTAAATTGATGACTTGTTAACCCTATTATGTGCTCATTTCCTTGTAGTTTAAAGTGTTCCTCCATTTTTTCTACTTGACAGTCCCTAGCATTCATTGTCACGCCCTTGTACATCTTGGCATGCCTTAGCACTTGGCACATATTAGCTTGTTTGACATGTCTTCGTACTATCTGGCACATGTTAGCATGCCCTAGATGTTGGAAATAATACTGAGAGGGGGGGTGAATCAGTATTATCACATCAATAAAACTTTTTCATTTCCATATTCAGATTCATATATGCTACTTCCACAACTTCTTATGATTCAGTTAGTTGATCCTTAATGAGTGCATTAGAACATTATCAACCATATTAACAGTAAACAGGTGCAGTAAAATAGAACAGATCATCACATATAAGCCACACACATGAACACCATGATATAAGGTGGAAACCCAATGTGGGAGAAAACCACCTGCTACAAGTCATCTCAATCTTCTTCTTAATAAGAAAATCCTTTTACAATATTTTTGTACTTGTGCAGTCTTATACCAGTACGTAGGCTTCTACCTGTAGATAGCTACAACCTTCTCTTGTTCTCCAATCTCTCCTGGAAGGGAGCTACAGCCCCCATAGTTCTTGTACTAGCTAAGATACTAGTACGTAGGTGCCAGCCTACAATCTTCTCTCCTCCAAGTACCACGTTTCATACATTTTTAGACTGGATACTCCTGAAGCACAACACATAATATGAAAGGCCACGTTTCATCCAATTTTCATACTGGATCCATTAATATCACTGAAGCACATAATTAATTAATCTTCTGAATCACCCAAACACCAGATCAATACATATACAAGGATAATATATGTGTTAGCACCCAAATCTAGTCCATCAGATCACATAAATATGAGTCATTATGACCCTGATCCAATATTAGTTCTCATCCATCAATACTGAAGCCAAACACAATCAACCAAACATGATATGCAGAATACTGACACCTTTAAACTATCATTAGAACCCATCAACATCCAAAACCACCCGTGACTTCAAATATCATAGCTTAAATTGTATACGCTACTACAATGAACCAAACCTGCATACATACGCACTTACATCAAAGCCAACCCGCGTACAGATCTATAAATATTCAAACATGACTTGCAGCAATTTCAAACTTAAGTTATACCCAGATCAGATCATTACAAGCGTCCGTATACAGATCTAGAATAAGCATAATCAAATATATAGAGATAGTTCATTTCAAACCATTTGATCCTGATCTATCCTTAGATCTTGTTCTCCATCAACCAGTGAGATCCCTCTTTAGCTCAGATCGATATCTGCACCATAACCCAATCACAATATTCCAGATCTAACACTTTATCAGATATTCAATAATTCAAATGATGCTTTGCCAAATGATCTCCTTCCTCTTTTATAGTCTTAGGCCTTTCACAATACCACAATCCAAAACCATAATAACACAATACCATGAACCTAATACTTGGGATAAACACTTTTGGATGCAATACCACGGACCCAAACCATAAGATCAAAAACTGTCGAACTAATACCATGAACCAACCATGAAAGTGCGTGAGATCAACACTTTTGGATGCAATACCACGAACCAAAACCATAGGATCAAAAACTATTGGACTAATACCATGAACCAATCATGAAAATGCATGAACTTTTCTCCCCATGAAATAAACTTTTCTCTGCATAAAAGTCCGTGAACGTTTCTCTACATGAAATAAACTTTTCTCTACATAACATTCCGTGAACTTTTCTCCACATGAAATAAACTTTTGTCTGCATAAAAGTCCATGAACTTTTCTCTACATGAAATAAAATTTTCTCTGCATAAAATTCTGTGAACTTTTCTCCACATGAAATAAACTTTTCTCTTCATGAAAGTGCGTGGAATTTGTTGCACTATAATTTATCATCTGAGATGAGTGGGTTGCCATCAATTACAACATATGTATCATAATGCCAACAACAAGCACATATAAACAAGTACACGAGGATATGGAAGGAAACAAGAATAACTTTATTCAGATAGAAGTAGCAAGAGGATTACAACCATGAGCAGCTCTGACCCAACATCATCCTCCAAATAAGAAGCCCTTCTTTCACCTCAAGCAAAGCAAAATCACCCAACACTGTGAATGTACACCAAAATACCAACTTCACTTCTCTATAGATTACAAAATTCCAGCCTCTGGATCTCTGTGATGAGGGATCCATATATAGATGATTACAGAGAGGTGAGTCATCTTTTGGGATCTTGATTAGTTTCTTCTCTCTGATAGTTCCTGCTTCCA
>APFE031452788.1:45191-75349 GCA_000404065.3 Pinus taeda
AATCTTCTGAATCACCCAAACACCAGATCAATACATATACAAGGATAATATATGTGTTAGCACCCAGATCTAGTCCATCGGATCACATAAATATGAGTCATTATGATCCTGGTCCAATATTAGTTCTCATCCATCAATACTGAAGCTAAACACAATCAACCAAACAGGATATGCAGAATACTAACACCTTCAAACTGTCATAAGAACCCATCAACAACCAGAACCACCTATGACTTCAAATTCAGGCTCAAATTGTATACGCTACTATAATGAACCAAACATGCATACATACACGCTTACACCAAAGCCAACCCGCGTACAGATCTATAAATATTCAAACATGACTTGCAGCGATTTCAAACTTAAGTTATACCCAGATCAGATCATTACAAGCGTCAGTATATAGATCTAGAATAAGAATAATCAAATATACAGAGATAGTTCATTTCAAACCATTTGATCCCAATCTATCCTTAGATCTTGTTCTCCATCAATGGTTTCCTAGTTGCATCATCAATAAAAGTAACATAATAGAAAGAACCACTAAGAGATGACACCTAAGCAGGCCCCCATACATATGTATGCACAAGATCTAATTTTTCTCTCTTATTTTCTTTCCCAACTCTAATAAATCAACTCTCTTCTACTTTCAATAAACACAATTCTCACAAAAATCGAAATCAACATGCTTCATACCTGCAGCAAATTTCTCGAGTAAAGAATTTGCATCCCCTTCTCACTCATGTGCCTCAAAGTATAATGCCACAATGTTGTATCTTCTCCAATGGAGGTTAAATCATTAAAAAAAATTAGAAATACTATTGCATAAATACAATGTACCAATCTTTTCTCCTTTTTCTATTACCAAGACTCCTTTAGTGACCTTCAAGGTTTTTTCTGTAAAATTAGTTACACAACTTTCACCTCCCAACTTCCCTGTTAAAATTAGATTTTTCTTTAGATCTGGAATATTCTTTACCTCCTTCAATAGCCATTTGTTTCCATTTTGTTTCTTTATAAAAAGCTTACCCATTCCAATGATTTTACAGAGTTTATCATCACCTAGATGATCATGTCCCAAATCTGCTTGAACATGGTCATGAAAATGTTTCCTATTAGGTGTGGTAGGGAATGAGGCCCCTGAATCTACCACCTAGGAATAAATAATATTCTCTAATGATAGAATCAATGCATCTTACAATACATCACTTGTCACATTCTCTTCATGATTGTTCTCTTGTTGCCCATCTCCTTCTTTTCCCTTCTGAGATTTGCAATCTTTCTTTAGGTGTCCTTTCTCACCACATTTCTAGCAAAATATCCTTAATCTGGATTTGGATTTTCCTTTTCTTCACTTACTGTGATTTCTTGGGCCCTTTCCTCTTCCCATTTTTCTTCCCCTAGTCTCTACAATCAAAGCATTACCTCATGTCTCATTGGAGATTTTCCGTCACATTTCCTCGCTAAGGATGGCACCATCAACATCATAAAACTTTAAAGTACTAGATCCAAAGAAAAAGTTACTAATAACCATAACAAGGCATTCCAACTTTCTATCAATGAGCACAAAAATAATAGAGCCTTAACTTCGTCATAAAAAATTACCCCTACAAAACTTAACTGACTGGTAACCGTGTTAAATTCATTTAAATGATCATCAATATATCCACCTTCTAACATCTTCATATTAAATAGACACTTCATAAAAAATACCTTACTTGAGGTCGAGGATTTTTCATATAGTTTGTTCAATGTCATCATTAAACCTTCTATTTTCATTCCCTTTGAAATGTTGAATGTCACTGATGCTGCCAGACACAATCGTATTGTTCCTAGTGCCTTTATTTCGATAATCTCCCATTCCACGTCCATCATACTTGTCGAATTCTTTGATATTTTACTCAATGGTAGGTACAAATATTTCTAGTACAGATCATCTTCCATTTTCATATTCCACAGTTGGTAACTTTGGCTGTTGCATTTTTCGACCCTAAACCTACCATTTTATACCATTACTCCCACTCGAACTAGGAACCATTCTCTCCTATGATTTTATCAGCTAAATAGACCTTCGACCTTGACACAAGTTGTTATAAATTAATTAACAAAGCAATGAAAAACATAAAATATTGTGGAAACACAAATGAAAAAACGAATAAATAAAAGAGACATGGATATACGTGGTTCATCCATTTTGGGTTACATCCATGGAGAAACAACTAGTCCTTTGTTTTATATCATCCAGTAAAATGAAGAGATACAATCTACAACATATCTATTGTAATTTGCTCTTCCTTCACACACAATCTCCTCTCTCTCTCTCTCTCTCTCTCTCTCTCAGAATAATAATACATAGCCACAATCCAATTCCCTCATATAAATAAAGGATTTCCTTCTAGGGAAAAAAACCCTAAATTAACATAACTTCTACTGTCATATTATCTTCCTAATGAATGGCCCAGATTGACTATGAAATTACAATATTTTACAAGGAATTGTTTTATCTATTTTTAGTTTTGGGGGTGTTGCCCCTATACCCCTGCCAAGGAGGGGGGTTGATAAATGTGGTTGTTCCTCCCCCCAACCCCCCTAGACCCTCCTAATGGAAATTAAATAGGTGGAATTTCCATACGAATAGGAACAATCCAACGCGGTTGAAATAATAATCCTCTGAATAATTAGGAAGATAATCAGGCTCCACACCCAACAAAAATAAACATAACGAGCCTATGATAGGGAGATTAAAATGACTCCACAATCCCATGGAAAAACTTGAGTGCCTCAGAAACCCACTTAAGAGGGGGTTAGGTTTAGGTCATGGTGTGAGTGGTTCCCCTCAAGGCTAACCAACTCATGGAATGGAATCCCTCATTGGAGGATAACTACCTAGAAGCCCAAGATTCATGCACTGTCATGGGATGGAGGTACCTTAGTGGCCATTCCTAGGAAAAACACCCTATAGGTGGTGTTTATGGGCAAGAACCATCCCTCTATCCTACCTTCCCCTTGACCACTCTATTTGTAGCATTGAGATCCCACAAGTAAGAAGTTGTTTGGAAGGTCATCTAGAACATAGTGCTATGATTCATTTTCATGTGACTTTCTTTTAGAACTTTTCTAGTGTGTGTTGTTTAATCTGCGCCTTAGTTTGGCCATAGGGGTGTCTTACTAACTTAATTGGCTAATAAACCTATATTCACTATGGTTGAATGAAGCAACCACCATTCTCATAGACTTTTAGAACTTTCTCCTAAAGAAGAGGGTCCATTAACATGCAGATTTAGGTTAATTTATACATTAGAAGACTGAAACCATACTCAAGTTGGGGGGGATAACTTTGGTCCTAGGGAGGAAAATATTATTACTATTGAGGTAGTTGATGAAAGTCCCTTACCACATTTTAATCCACCTTTGAGTGACCTTGTTAGGCTAGTTCTACTGTAGTTGAGTCCTCACAATAGTGAACCTTATTACCTACAAGTCCCTTTCATGGCCAGTGAAAACATTTCTTCTTTTACGGACGGGGTAGTCCCACTTTACCTTCTAAATCAACAGTCTTTATTGCCATGTCATCATTATCAACACTCATTTTGGTGGGGTCTATACCTCCCTCTTCACCTATTACTTCTTCTTCGGGAATTCCACCAGTCACCTCTGTGACCTCATCAAATTTTCCATATTTGTAAGTGTCATTTCCTTTTCCTAACTTAGCATTTGGAGCAGGGACAAGATCTAGTCAACCTGTGGGATCTGGGATATTTACTCCTATTTCATCTCAACCTAAGGTTCCTAACTTGGGTATGAGCATATTTACTTAGGGAAACATGATGGGAGGAACATCCATTGCCTCTAGTAAGCGTAGGGTCAACTTTGTTTATGAAAGTACATCTCAATCTAGGTCAAGTTCTATGTTTGGAGGGAAACCTTTCTCTGGAACTTCCTTCTTCTCTAGAGGGGCCATTATACCTAGGGGTACCATCCCCACTAGTACTTCTATCCCTATGAGTTATAATTCTTATACTAGTTCTTCTTCAAAAGGATGTCAACTCCCTAGTGTCGAGTATAACCATATGGGCACTCAAGCCTATGGGGGTCCTTTATTTTCTGGGGGACCTTTTCCTAGGGGGCATAATAATTATGCCTCATTTACTAGCCCATGATATCAAAATCTTGGGATAAACTATAACCTTGGTCACATGTTGCCTTTCATTATGGGATGGGTGTTATACAACAAATTGACCTCCTCATCAACTCAGAGGGGAAAGACATGATAGCTGAAACAAAGACCACAATCACAGGCCTTGATTCCACAGTAACACTAGTTGTGCACTAACAACCTACTTTATAAAGCTTCTCTGCAATCCTAAGGGTGTGTTAGTTACCCTACTAACTCAAGTTACTAGTATGGGAACAATGTTAGTGAAACTTGGTGAAGTTCCAAGGGTCAAAGGAACGAATTGACTCATAAATATCTAGATATTTGTTCCTAAAATTACTTAAGAAAAGCAAGGAAACATCCAAAATCGACCTATTTGGAGAATTTCTAATCTGAAAGAAGGAGGAAAATGGGAGAGAGTTGAAAAGAACGGCAAGTGCTTTTGCCCTAGTGAACTCAAGGAGAAACTTGGCAACCCTAACTCAATTACTATATAAGCAAAGTTAGGGCCATTGTGAAAGGGGTCAGAGCATTTGAAATGATAGCATACTTGAATGTCAAGCATTGTATAAAATCATAAGAAGTGAGCAGGAAGGGAGAGAGAGAGAGAAGCTGGAGGGTTAAAGGAAGGCTGATAAAACAGATGGTTGTAATCACTCTTCCAACATTAATATAGAACTGCAGTTGTATTGTCTACTCCGTGGTGTTGATACTATCATTCATTCAGTTGTTTGTTCAATACCTATTAGCATGAGTAGCTTAGTTATATGCATTAGATGTTCTTTAATATATTCAAGTATTAGTTATCAGAGTTGTATGCTATGATTATTCTTGTCTCTTCTATGTGAAGGACTTGATCTGGAGCCGGTTCAAGGGATTTCCACCTAGCTGCATTGTGCTCTCCAGCAAATCTACATGGAGGCTTGAGGTAATCTCATTCTCCTACTTTGATAGTTAGTTATTTTTTATTAACATGCATGTAACTTTGTGACGATTGTAGATAATCTTACAGTCAGGCGAAGGTCCCGTGAAGACCTTTGAGGGTATCTTCATTCTCCATACACCGTGCATTTTATCCTATAGAAAAATTGGTGATTCCACTGGGGACTATACATCTAGTTCCCGGTTTACCCAAACTCTTCTCAGTTTCTCCTCCTTCTAAGAGCTCCCTATACTTATGCAATCCCTTTCTGACCCACCAAAAATCTTGTTGCATCTTGCCTACATGTATTCATCTCTGAATCTGATCTAGAAATCCCTCTTTTTGACTGATTTCCTACACTAACACAAGTTAGCAGACTAAATAGAGTTTTATAAAGCACTGCGTCTGTTCACAGGGAGCGTTAGTGGGCCTACTAACTCTCTGTAGCCACTTTTATAGAGCATTAGTTTCCCAATACCTTGATTTTCAGCTAGGTCTATAAGCTAAAAGGGATAGGAAGCCTTCTCATGCACTGAAAGAAGATCTGTATCTGCATTTTTCTAGCAAAATAGGCTTCCTAAAAAGTTTTCTTTTTTAGGAAATAAATTTTGTTTTCTTTCTTAAAAGCATTTTTTACGAAAGAAAGACCCACATTTTTTTTTCATCCTTCTCTTTCGCTGGTTAAAAGTTGCTCTATTTTGGTTTCAAGTAGTTTTTAAGAAACATTAGAAAAAAGTATTTTGGTTATGCATGTGTTAAATTACTAAGATCATGGAAATCATATGAATATGTGAAAAAACTCTCACTTGTAGAATACAACTTGTTTTCATCGAATTGAATTTTTTTTAAAGCATTGTTTTGTGCATGATTTATTGAGTCAAAGTCTCATCACATTTCATACATCAACTCCCATACCGAAGTCAATAATCAAGTACACATAAAAATTACCTAAAATCAATCAGTAACTCTTTATTTAGCAAACAAACATTAGCTTGGCTATGATCTTAGGATAAGCAGAGTGAGTAAAAATTCCCAAGATCAAACAACAAACTAGTGTCATTAAAAGAGAGAAAAATTCCTTCTGCACTCATACTACCGGGACCACTCGAGTAAAAGTGAAGCAAAATACGAGACAACATCGGACTGTAAGTGAAGGTATCCTGCCTTCTCTTACAAATCCTTTGGGTATTTTGTATATTTGGGATCCCTTCGGGGATTTTGGAGCTGAGTCGGGGACTTAGGTATCCTGCCCACACAGTGTGTTGCCTACAACTATGTCCCCCCTCATGGTGTCTGTGGTCTGAGGTATCTTTAGTGACCAAAAATTTAGGGACTTAAACAAGGTGACCGGGACGATCTTTCCTGGTACCTAACACAGACGAACCTACTCTGTCTTCAACTTTTGGGAGGGTGCTCATTTCACGAGAGTACTTGGCCCCTTAATTCGAGGTTCGGGCGAAGCTCTAGAATAACCGTAACTATACATCTGGCTAGCCTCCTCTGTTATTCATTGAGATACTAGGTTTCATCTCCAGTGATTGGTGCTTATCAGACAGGGTCATTTCCCTCTGTTTACTGATTGATCAATTTAGTGTATTTTTTATATTTTTTAGGTAACTGAGTGTTATCATTTGAGACTTTAACGAATATCATGATAAAATTTATTGATAAACATTAATGATCACCGTGGCTACATCCGGCCCTTGTCGCCACTCTAAATGATTGCTAGGACTTCCTCCACTCATTGTGGAAGATCCATCAAGTTCCACTGAACCGGATTCCCCATCATCGGGGGATCAGTCTCCTAGATATCACACCAGATCTATTTGGACAACCAACGATTTGAGTTTGCCAGAGGATTTCTTTACCGAAGGATTCCTTCCTCCCTTTAACCCTCCGCTCACAAATCTGTTGGAACCTGTCTTAGCTCTCGTGGTATCTGTACTTCCTACTTCTGTAGTTGGAACATTTCCATCTATCCCATCGATGATTAACGAGCCATGGACTTTTGTGGACGCTTTCGGTCCTCCACCACTTCCCTAGTCGACAATTACCACAACACCGTTGACGGGGAATCCCACTATCCCCTTTGTCCCAGGTATAACCACTCACATGAAACCCTCTACGAGCAGGACCCAGCCGATGTCGGGTTCCACTCCTTTAGTGTCAAACTTCATACCTTCAACAAGTGCCACATATATCACTTCCTATAATGCTCAATGTGGCACTATGGAGGCAATTCCCGTCTACCAAAAATATGGTCGACCGCCATTGTACAGCTCAAACCCCCAGGTTCATATACTTGAGGGGGTTCCTAATATGCACATGCTGGTAGGAAACATAAGAGTTACCCCTCCATTCTCAGGCATGCATGGTCAGTCACTAATTGACATGAACATTCCTTATGTTAATCAAGGACAAATGGTTAGTTCTGTGTCAGGCGGGAATCCTCAAGGAGGTCCCAAATAATCCATCGGGGCACCCTACTCAGAAATTCAAATGAGTCAAGGGGGCACTACTTATCTTGGGGGAAATTCTATACCCCAGTATCAAAATCCTCATGGAAATCCACTCTACAACACCATACCTCAAGGAAATTGCTACACCATGCAACCCATATATAATATTTGGAGTCAAATGATGGGAGGAGCTCAAGGCTCGTCAAGTCATATGTCATCTCCATGGTCCGAGTCAGGGGAACCAAACTCTCTACCTTCCTTGGCAACATTGGATATACCTGACTTATACAAATTGACAAATGACCCCATCTATCACAACTTACAATGGTCATCGATCCCGCATAAAATACCAACAGACATCCCTAAGTTTGATGGAACACAAGGGGAGGATCCGGGTACCCATATCACCACCTACCATCTTTGGTGTGTTTCAAACTCTATGGTGGATGATAGTGTCCAGTTACGTTTTTTTCCCCACACCCTCACTGGCAACGTAGCTAAATGGTATATTGAGTTACCACATGCATCAGTAAACTCCTTCGACACTTTACCGATGGAATTCCTGAAGCAATTCTAGCTACCCATTCACTATGAGACTGGGACAGAGCTCCTCACTTCATTTCTTCAAGATATTGCCACCCACATCTCTGATCATATACATGAATGGAGACGTAGGTGAAGGTTAGTCAAAGTTCCCCTCCCAGAATTTCTCTTAATAGACTAGTTCTGCGAGTCCTTACTCCCGCAAATTGCTAGAGATGTTGCTCTAGGTGGTGCGGTCACGGAAGACCAATCCATACATCTTGCCCAACACTTAGATTTGATATATTCACAGTTTGGCATTCTTTATGACATAATCCCGGATGCCCCTCATAACTCCAATGTTTCCGCTACTCAACACCCTAGAGCACACGCCGATGGGATTGTTGGTGCAAACTTTGGGGTCACGATAAAACAAATCAATGGTCACATTGCCCAGATGATAGTGGACCCCTATACCAATTCCACTACTCTTCCTACCACCGCGATAAACTCTTTGTAGTCTACGCAAAAATCTGGTGGCAAGAACAAGAATAATAAGAAAAAGACTGCTCTTTCTGAGGAGCAATCAACAAAGCAGCAAAACCCAAAATAGAAGGCCACTACACCTCCTGACGAGGAAAAGGATAAACCCGCTAGATTTCCATGCAAAATCTGTGTTGAATACCACATGCCCTGGCACTGTCCGCGTCTTTAGGAATGCACAGAATACATTGCCAAGAAGGATGTTGGTAAGACCCCTACTGTCCTTAGGAATCCTTTTCCCGCTCAGCAGCAACAAAACCCTATTGTAAACCATCCACAACCTCTGCAAGGGGGCAACGAGGGTTTGTAACATCCTTCAGCTAGTGAAGGATCTTCTACCGTTTACACATTTGAAACGGTAGAGCTACAAACGAGAGCCAAATATTATGCAGCTCCTATCGCCCATGCAGCAGAACCTTCCTTAAGTCAAAACCCACCAACACCCACCAATTTGCATACCAAAAGGTCAGTGGTTGACCTTGTAATTCACCCCCCCAAAGGGGCACTTCAACGCACAATGCACAATACATCTACACAAGACGCCCAACACTACAACATTGTAGAAGACTTGGCACAAGTGCCGTCGGCTATGTCGGTGCTCGAAGTATTACAAGCATTCCCAGCACAATGGAAATATTTGCTTTTGGTTATTGGTGGTATCGACCCACAAGATTCCATGCTTGCTATTTTCGACATGGAAAATTCTAAACCTCCCCTTGCCCACCAACTTGCATTTCAAATGCAAATTTTTTTGAAAGGTAAAGGTATACACAAAGTTGTCATCGACGAAGATGCTTTTACCTGCATCATGTTGGCTTCATGGTGGCTTGCCCTAGGTTCTCCAACTCTAACTCCATCATCAAACTCCCTAAAATCTTTTGATGACCACACTTTCATCCCAAAAGGATACCTAGCCAACTACCCCATCACTTTGTATGGGAAAATGATAACAATGGACATAGAAGTCATAGACAAAAAACTCGACTATAATCTCTTGTTGGGCTGCAGTTGGACATATGCCATGATGGCCATAGTATCTACTGTCTTTCACATCATCCTATTCCCATTGGAAGGAAAGGTAGTTACAGTAGATCAGTTGTCTTTCTGCACCCCTAATTATTCACCATTACCAAGCAGCTTCGTACCCCTAGTAGGTGGTGTGCCTAACTCTTACGTTAGTCTCTGTACCGATCTATTGAAGGCTTCTTCCCTCATGGGTTGTTTTTCTCTTTAGCCACCCAAGGTTTCACAGATGGTCAACATGCTTTCATCTATTCCTCATGAATAGAATGATCCATGGATCCTACCAGCTCCTTCAGACCTTGACACATTCGGAGAACAAATTTCGCTATCACCAGCTAAATTGGCCTACCAAGCCATTCAATTTGCATCCACATCTCCAGTCATGATGGTTATTGCCAACAGTACCACCGCCCCTACCATAACCACTCTTCCTTTCGATCCACTCGATCAAGTCCTACCTACGAATGAAGCTATTCAAGAAATCATGAGTTTAGAAGAGCGACCTTGGGAGGATTAGCACCATCATGTTTCGATATCTGATTCGATCACAATTCCTCTTCAAATCCTATCCTCTTACATACCAGAAATCATTTCCTCACCCTATAAAATCCTCCAAACTTTGGAGGAGGAAGGTAACATGGGCAATGTTTCAAAAACACCGCTCATCAATATTTATGTCAAGGTAGGCACTATGGAAGACATTCAGATTGAAGCCAATTGCAATCCCGAGGAAATTGAAAACTCCACCTACCTATTTCAAGAATTCCATGATGTATTCACCTGGTCTCATGAGGAAATGCCCGAAATTAATCTGTCTATTGTTGCGCATGAGATCAAGCTTTACGACGATGCCAAACCCATTGAGTGTCATATCCCTTCCCTGCAAATAGTCGTTGAAATCCTGCTCAACACTATGCTGATGAAGAGCATTTACTGTACCTTAATCAGCTAGATAAAACCCATCAAGATGTTGCCTTGGCACTCAAGGCTCACAAGCCCCGAGTACCATCCCAATATGACAAAAAGGTTAAGTTTTGTTCTGACCAAGAGGGCAACCTTGTTTTGCTCTATAATCAGAGACATGATCTCTTGGGGGCATGAATACTTCAACCCATATGGCTAGGTCCCTCTATAATCAAGAAAATCCTCTCACAAGGGGCATATGAAGGTTAGGATTGGGAAGGGTTCCCGCTCGTGGAGCCCAGAAATGGGCTCTATCTCAAGACATATTATGCCTAGTTTTTCACTAGGCATATCCTTTGTAATTTTATGTATTCATAAGTCTTGATTCCCATTTTGATGTGATTGGATTGTTTTAAATATTTATTGGAGTACTTGTCTCGCCAGTCGTCAAACACAACACATTGCATCAACTTCTTGGGTCATCTACAAACCCGAGTCAGAACTATTTTTTTCTGGGGGAGTCTTTCTTGGTACAACCACCAACAATATTGTTGAGTACATGTCCATTGTTTCACTTCTCACGGAAGCATCATCAAGGGACATCTTGAATTTGGTGGTCAGGTTAGGCTCCCAGCTAGTTGTTATGCAATTGACCAATGGTTATCACATTCGTAATACAACCTTGTTGCGTCATTATCTAAGGGTACGACTCTTGGAACGTCGATTTGAAATAATCACATATGAACATGTTCCTTGAGAATTAAATATGGTTGTTGATTCATTAGCTAACTATGTATTAGATTGGCATTTGTCTCATTCTTTATAGAAGCATGCATGAAAAGTAAAAATTTATTGAGTTAAAATTAAAAAAAAACATTTTAAAAACATTTACACCAATAAAATACCAAAATGTTTGTATGTATGTATATATATATATAGATCAAAATCCAGTCTTTTACATCAAAATATTCCAAAACTTGGATGTTTTAAGTACAAAATGGCTACTAAGCCCAGCTACAAACACCCATGTGGCTACGGCAAAACACCTACTAAAAAAAGCCTATTGCTCCTGAAATGATAAAACTTATTTAGATACCCTCCGAAGAGGAACAAGAAAATGCTCAAGTACACTGACTATGTGCCACTGCATATGAGTGGGAATCTCCCTCATAGGAAGGGGGGGACACCCATGGTCAAACCCTCTAGGTTCCTAAGAACCTTGCGGAGACTGTCGGCATCGCCCCCTCCAGCAGGTAGTTGGCCTCCCCATCGCATATGGTGAGGTTTGCCTACGGGTCATAATGGCACCACATCTGTGTTAAGCATAACATTTCATTTCAGTACTTATTTCACCTATAAAAACATTACATAAACATTCAAAAACTAAAAAATACTTAATGTACTATCAAAAATAATTCTCACCTTAAGGAACCTAGATGGTCCCAAGTGGTAGCATCAAGTTCGAGTCGCTAGTAAAGTCCATGCCCTCATAAGCATAGTCATCAATTATCACAATTTGGCCATGAAGCCACTGGAAGAAATCTTCATTGAAGAAATGTCAGATCGGTCCTCCTCCTCTGCGAGGATCGAGTGATGACCAGCAACCCTGCCTTGGCTCCCTCGGATCAAGGGGTCCTAAGCTCATCCTTGGGCGCATAACGGGTACCGTCTCAAGGAAGAAAGAGACTATGAGCATACCGTACCCAAAATTGTGTTGGGTATGAGTCTTGCATGCTATTAATTCTGCCTTCAACAGGCGAAGCATTGTTTCGCACCAGTTGAACATCTGTGGCTGGACACAGTTAACTGTAAGCAACAGTTGGGCCTTTATCGCAACTTGCTGACTCTTTGACCCCGCCAACCGCACTATCAACCATAAAACTACCCTCATAGACCTGGACTTTATCCTCTCTATGGGGAGTCTATTGTTGACTAGTCCACTCTCAGGGATGTAGTAGGATTGCACCAGCTCTAAGGTAGATCGTGGATTTGGCCTTCCATCGGTGAGGTTTGCCTGTGCCCCATGGCATGACAAACCAGTCAAGAAATATATGTCATCAGAGTCAATAGCCAGCTCCTGATCTCCAATCCTAAAAACTTGCTTGTGTTCATCCCACTATTGGATAATCCATCTCAATAAATCCTCCTACCCTTTCATCAGCTCCAGCTTTGCATACTTCAGTAAACTGCAGTGGCACAATGCAAGTATGCATGCTAGATTGTTTCGCATCAACAACTCCTGGCTATCATGATCCTGTTCTCTCCATAAGGGAGTCATTATGGCCTGAAACCTGCACAAAGTAACCCTAAAAATAGTCAAAATGGGGCAAAAACACTTCAGGAATCCATGCATGATGGTTTTAATTGTGCCCTTAAGCTTTAACGCTACCCCTAGTGCCACACAAGGAGGATTAACACCCTCAAGTGGCTCGTATACAGTGTTTAACACTCACTATAGGCCATCGGGAGGGCGTTAGTGCGCAAACATGGCTTTAGGGCACCTCAAATTTGCAAAATTATACCCCTGAAATTGTCAAAAAAGGTTAAGAAATGAATAGAGAAAGATTTTAGCCTTTACCTGGGACTGATGGCACATTGAATGGTTGCCCAAATCACCTACAATGGTCTATGGAAAATTTGCTCCTCTTTAGCTCCAAAATGCTCTCACAAATCTCAAAATATTGAAAATGATGAATGTGAAAGCTCAAAACATTTCCTTATATTTATTTTTGGAGACATGATTTTTTGAAATCATTAAAGAGGAACTAGTCCATTCTTCATGATTTTTTATCATGCATGAACCCATATGGTAGGAATTGCTACCTTTTTTATGTATCTTTTTCCGCTTTTTGATGAAAGTACCTTCAGGAATGAAAAGCAGTAAAAGTTGCATGCAATTCTCAAAAAGAGAACTGTTCTTTTATGGGATCTTTTCTTGCTCTAAAATTATTGAAAAATATCTAAGCTTTTCATTGCTAGGCTCGTTAAACACATATGATGATGGTCTGAGCAACTCTTTCTCAATCTTTTCTAGCTCATTAAACTGAAAAAGGCCATTAGAGCATTATTTTTAGGCACTTGTTTCTTGCTCATTAAATTGAAAAAACCTTGAGTTTTGTCTTTAGGCTCATTAAACTTTATAAATATGACTTGAGCATTCTTTTAGGTACTTTTCTCACTTGTTAAGCTGAAAAATCTTGAGTTTTGTCACCGAGCTCGTTAAAAACATACGACATCAACAAGAGCACTTTCTTTTTTGGGACCATTTCTCGCTCTTAAATCGAAAAATCCTCGAGTTTTTCCCCTCCTTCGGGCTTGTTAAATCTACGAAGGAGGAATGAATAGTACTTTTACCTCTTTTTCCTTGCTCACTAAACTAAAAAAGATACCCTGAGTTTTCTTCATTTGACTCGTTAAAATTTGATGAAGGTACTGAGTTTGTCGTCGTGTGACTCATTAAAAATTCACGATGAAAAACAAGTTTAGTCTGTCTCCTTGTACTCGTAACAAAATGAGGTCAACATCTATTGAACATAGGTTTATCTTTATCTGGATTCAGTAGATTAACTTACGTAAAAGTAACCAATCCAGGTATACTATTAACCTTTTGTCGCACTTGGTTAACAACTATGACAAAGGGACCACTATGGAGTTTCTCTTTATGATATTTTCAAACTCTCTAAATATGAAAAGGCCATCGAGTTGTCTAGTCTGGATTCTTTAAATTACGCAGACAAGATATAGAGTCACTCTTTTTACGATACTTTTCAGACTCGTAAAACATGAAAAAATCGACGAGTTTGCTTGTCTGGACTCATTAAACTAATCAGATATGGCAGAGAGTCGCTCTTTTTGTGGTCCTTTTCAGACTCTTTAAAAATGAAAATATCGATGATTTTACCTGTCTGGACTCATTAAACTAATCAGACGAGGAAAGTTGATAGTACAGCTACATTCAGTATTAGAAAGCATGGTTTGGTAGCAGTCATTTCCTTGCACATGGCACTCCCTCAGATAAACCTTCCTTGTGACAACCTCTCAATATGAAACCTACCATCCTATGAGTTTAGCCTAAATACCCTGATGTGATTGCATCTCTATATCCTAACACTCTATAGTGTTCATGAGTCTAGTGTTGCATGGTTATAACTGTTGTCATGCCTTCTGTTGTTCAAGGGTTAACCTTTTGTTTCCTCCATCAACCCATCAAGCATATCCTTCCATCATGCCCTCCCTTGTTTAGACCCAAATGCTCAAAAGATTCATCAGAAAACAAAATCATTCTTCTCCCATTTCGTGTCAATTGATGTAGGACACATTATTGCCTACCTTTCGACAAGTATCTTCCTATCGACTTCAACACTCTATCTAGGAAAACAACCCAAAAAAATATTCAGTGCCTTGGTACTTGCAGACATTAGTGGTAGGTTGCCTTGTGTTTGATCAGGGGTTCTCATTATTGGCTCTTGGTTAAGTGATTCTAATGGATGTTCGATGACAAAGACATCTTTCACACTCGTTAGATTGTATTGTGCATCTTGGAGACCATCACCATTATCGGTGGCCTTCCTCGTGTCTGTTAACGGTCTCCATTATTGACCGGTAATCAGATGATTTCATGCATGTTCAACATCAATGCATATATTCACATGTATTGATATATGTTGTTCGATGAAGCAGAAATCAGACCTTGGGTAGAGGCTTGCATCATTCAACCTTTTTTCCTCTCCCAAGCTGCGGATATTGTTTTTTGGAGACATCTTATTAAGATAATTCTATTATGATATCGGATCCGCATTGTGCTTATCGACAACTATAATTGTCATATCTCTTTGGATAAAATCACTCTGACATAGCTACTGAGCATGGGAATACCCGACTCAGGACATGATTTTAGTAGTTTATATATGTGTGTTGTATCAGGTTTCCAGTACCACCCAAAGCTCCAATCCTCTCTCTCTTTTTGAAGGAAAATTACAGTTAAACTAAAGTATTTCGGCCAGCGTCACAACCTTTGATCTCATACTTTAGGGGGCATATGTTATACAACAAATAAACTTCTCATCAACTCAAAGGAGAAAGACATGATCGCTGAAACAAAGACCACAATCATAGGCCTTGATTCCACACTAACTCTGGTTGTGCACTAGCAACTTTCTTTATAAAGCTTGTTTGCAAGCCTAAGGGTGAGTTAGCGACCCTACTAACTCAAGTTAATAGTATGGGAACATCTTTAGTGAAACTTGGTGAAGTTCGAAGGGTCAAAGGAAGGAATAAACTCATAAATATCTAGATATTTGTTCCTAAAATTACTCAAGAAAAGCAAGGAAACATCCTATTTCGACCTATTTGGAGAATTTCTAGTTTGAAAGGAGGCACATGGAAAGAGCTGAAAATCATGGCAAGTTCATTGCTTTTTCCCTAGTGAACTCAAAGAGGAACTTGGCAACCCTAACTCAATTGCTACATAAGCAAAGTTAGGGCCATTGTGAAAGGGGTCAGAGCATTTGAAAGGATAACATACTTGACTGTCAAGCATTGTCTCAAATCATAAGAAGTGAGCAAGAAGGGAGAGAGAGAGAATATGGAGGGGTAAAGGAAGGTTGATACAACAGATCGTTGTAATCACTCTTCCAACATTAATATAGAATTGTAGCTGTATTGTCTACTCTGTGGTGTTGATACTATCATTCATTCAGTTGTTTGTTCAATACCTATTAGCATGAGTAGCTTAGTTATATGCAATTATATGTTCTTTTATATATTCAAGTATTAGCTATCAGAGTTGTATGCTATGATTATGCTTGTCTCTTTTATGTGCAAGACTTGATCTGGAGCTGGCTCAAGGGATTTCCACCTAGCTGCATTGTGCTCTCCAGCAAATCTACACAGAGGCTTGAGTTAATCTCCTTCTCCTACTTTGATAGTTAGTTATTGTTTATGAACATGCATGTAACTTTGTGATGGTTGCAAATAATCCTACAGTTAACCGAAGGTCCCGAGAAGACCTTTGAGGGTATCTTCATTCTCCATACATCGTGCATTTTATCCTATAGAAATGGGAGGACCTTATGGTCCACCTAGGGTTTATGGACCTTATGATACATATGATCAGTTAGAATTACTTTTCTCAGTCCTCTTAATTTACCTGATCTAGATAAATTAACCAATTATCCCATCGATCATGGTCCTAGGTGTCCACCTATGTCTACCAATATATCATCCAATATTTCTAACTTTGAAGGGAAACCGCAAAAGAATCCTTTAACACATATCACCACCTTTCATATATGGTGTATGTCTAATTCCTTGGTGTATAATTCATGAATTTGAGACTTTTCCAATGTACCCTAATAGGGGATGCTGCAAAATTATACATCGAACTCAATCACACATCCTACAGTGACTTTTATTCCTTGGCTAAGACTTTCCTTAATCATTTTTAACTACTACGTGACAGGATTGCAAGACCGACCTTTTTTCCAACATTAAATAAGATCATTCCACCCACATTTCTGATCATATCCATGAGTGGTGAAGATGAAAGAGGTTACTACAAGCTAGACTCCCTAACAATGTTCTCAGAGAATGGTTCACCTAATCCCTTCAACATGAAATTTCTTAGGATGTCATTATGATTATGGAAGCTACATAGGAGTAGGCCATTTTACATGCTCAACGCCTTGATTTGGTTTATTCTCAAGTGGGAAAATTATATAAAATTCTTCCCAATGCTCCTCGCCCTTCAACATACCCATAATGATCCAAAACGAGACCACAGTCTTATGAAGTGATTATTTCTCTTTTCTATGATATTATGAGCTACTTAGTCACTTAGATAGGGTAGATAATGGTCAGTTTTAAAGCCCTAGTAAGTGTTCATGGCTCTAAACAAGAACCCACTTCTCATAACAACAAAACAGGAAAATCACATCTAAAATAGCACCAGAATTTTGTATATTCGATTCCACGAATTTGACACCTTATTCGACACAAAAATGGGTGCAAGTGGGTATGTTTATCATAGCACCAAATTTATCACCCTAAGTAATGCCAAAAATAATGTCGTGAATAGCGCCTGCCTTAACGCCGAAAAAGACAACACCGAAAATAGCATCGACAGTTGCATCATCTATAGCACCGTCAAGAACACTAAAAGTAGTGTCGTATTCAGAGCCTAAACTAATGTCGACAGTGCCCCGGAACTAGCACTGGAGATAGAAATGACAATAGCATTGGACATATAAATGGCAACAACAATAGAAATAACAACATCAATAATGTTGGAAATAATACCAAAAAGATGTCAACAATATTGCCAGAAATTGTTATAGGAATATTGCCATGAATAGAACCAAAAATAATGCTAGCATTTGCTTCAGATTTAGCTTCTAGTTGACGTCCATTTTGGCTTCTTGTTTTGCTTCAAGTTTGGCTTCAATTTTTATGTCCATTTTTTATTCTCGTTTTGCTTCCAGTTTTTCTTCTTATTTTTGTTCTAGTTTTGCTGCTAGTGTGGCTTCAAAGTTTGCTACCATTGTTTCTTATTTTTTTCCTTCCATGTGTTAGGAGTAGGTTCATGAATAACACAAGAAATACTATCGAGAATAATGCTAGGAATAGCACCAGGTTTAGCATCGAGAATACTGTTAGGAATAGTGTCAGGTTTAGCCAGGTATAGTTCCAGGTTTCGTGCTAGGGATTGATTCAATTTTTTCTTTTGGTTTTGCTTCATGTTTTTCTTCTAGTGTGGCTTCCAATTTAGCTTCCATTTTTGCTTCTTTTTTTTCTTCCACAAATGGTTATTGTTTTTCATAGTTAAATCAATATGTCTTATTTTAATTTAATTATCTATATATATCATGTCTCTTAAATAAGTTATACGATCATACAATAAGTTATATGAATGCATTTGAAATATTTTAATGCATAACATGTATAAATAATTTTTAACAGACATCCATAAAAAATTATAACAGACATTTATAACATTTCTAACATAGATCCATACAATTTTTTTTTTAAGGAATGAGTATTGAGAGGCATTAAAATCATCTAGTTTGAAGGTCAGACCCTTTTACATCAAGTGCCATAGTATTTCCATCTTGTTTCCAAAATTTGTGTCCCATTACATACAAAAGTTTCTTCATAACACATACTATACTCTACAAAAAAATCCAAAGTTTTCCCCATATACTCTCCAAAAACCTCCATTAAAAAACTACATATTGGCATACAATATATATTTATTGATCCTCCTGGATCGTAGTGACTTGGTATTCAATGCCATTTTCTAGTTGTTGCATGTCATTTTCCCTGAAGTTGGACTTGGAACCCTCAGCATGGTGCAATTTATTCTTTAGAATAGGAGCTATGCTCCACATTAGCCATTATTGGTTGACTGCCATTCCCTTCAAGTCCTTCAAACTCATGAACTCCAAGATTTCCCACGTTGCATGCCTTCTCATTTCCTTCTTGCATGCTACTGAGATTCTCCACCCTGAACATAGTCATCTCTGTTTCCAACTAAAGACACTCGAACTTCAACTCTAGCAGACCTATTTGATGGGAGAGGATTTAATTTATGGCTTTGGTCTCTGTTAGTTGCATTTCTGCTTGAAAATATATCAACGTAATCAAGAAATCCACTTCCCCTGTAATCTAAACTAGATGGAGAATGATCTTGCCACCTTCCTCTCCTTCAATGCACACCATTATCACCTATAAATATCACATTTACCATCTCAATTCCACGAGAAAATAACTAAATTTAATTGTGGCCTCTTGATTCCCCTCATTCTTCATATATAATGGTGGAATTCCTATCCCAAGCCTACTCCCAAGTTCATTCGCATGGAAGGCTTCTTATCTCTGTCTATATAGTTGCATAAGATCCATTAATGGATCATTATGATAACTCTAAATGATTATTTTTGGGCATGGAATCCCCCCACAACATGTTTTGGGGCTCAAAGCCCAAGTTTTGGTCAAAGGTTTTGTAAGACTCCACGATTTGTGGGTGTGGAGCATGAAGTATAGGTTAAGTCATAGGGCTATCCATCCTAAAGTAATGTAATGTAATGTAAATTCATGTCGGCCTACCCATAGTCCACAGACCATGGGATTGTATAAATAGAGTGAGGCTCTATGTTGTAAAGATAGCTAAGTGAATTAGAGAGAGAATACGAATG
The DNA here is from genome assembly GCA_000404065.3 of Pinus taeda. Classification (NCBI taxonomy): domain Eukaryota; kingdom Viridiplantae; phylum Streptophyta; class Pinopsida; order Pinales; family Pinaceae; genus Pinus; species Pinus taeda. The sequence goes on from APFE031452788.1 coordinate 64,911, forward strand.
GTTTGAGCTTAGAGTAGGACTCTAAGTTTATTGGGTTGTAGTAGTAGGAAGAGGCTCTGCAGCTGAGTGCACAGGGTGGTGTCGAGTCTGTAATCCAGATTGAAGATTAATGAAGAGAAGTTAATTCCTATTTTTTTGTATCTACTATGCATTGCCTTCTTTACGTTTATATTGTTTTATTTATTGCACGCACTGATATGATTGTTGAATATGATGTAATAATCATTAGTCTTACATAAACAAGTTAAGTAATCGGATAATAAAATATTAAATAGCAAGGGACTTGGGTATTATATGGGTTGCACCCTGAGTAGGGTTGCACAAAAGCAGCATCGCAGGTTGCAAAGAGATAGCAAGTGCACGTAGCGACGAGTTAGACCACGGACCTCTAGAAGCTCATTAGACATCCCCAGGGTGCAAAAACCTGGTTCTAGCACCCTCTCATACTACTTCAATTGAGACCTTAGTCCGCGCTCTGCCAACTATTGCCAAAAGGGCTAGTAGTAGTGGGATTTTCTTAGCTAAATCACCTCTGAACCTGGGGTCAGGCCCATACAAGCCAACAAACGGTTTCGTTGCCGGGACCGGGATCTACATAAAGGATGTCTGATGTCGTACCACTGGAATCCAATGAAGAAAGAAATTGAAGAGTGGTTGTACAATAAAATTCATGAGTTCGCGGCGCAGGAAAATAGAAATCCACAAGTATCTAAGGAACAGTGGTTGGAGCACTACTTGTATACGGAAATCCACAAAATTTTCTTTGCATCCTTTCCTTCTGAGCTGTATGAGTGGATCACGAAGTTAGCAGATAGCCAGGGAAGGTTGTAGGCTCGAGAAACCAATAGTGTGGACTACGGAATTAGTGCGTAGACTACAAGCATCAAGAGATAAGATAGCGTGAGCTATGGACCATTGGATCGACCAAATGATAGGATGATTTATCACTGAGTTCACGGTCAACACGACCGTCAGCTATAGTGAGGCGGAATGATGTTTTCTCAAGGGATCGTGAGGTAAGTATATTAAATATTTGAACACTTTGATTAAGATGTTATTGTGTGAAAAGCAGGTTATACGAATAAATTAATGTTTGGGACTACGCAAAGCAGGAAGATCTATAGAAGTGGAAGTACTGAAGAGTTGGAAAATAGTCCCTTAGTTTCATCCTCGTGGGAAAGTGAGGAAAAGCTCATGAAAATTTCTCCGAGAAGTGCAGTCATTTTGATAAGGTAGCGTATTCCACGTTTACCATCCCCACCCACATTGCCACCCATCTCACCCTCCTCACCTCCATCTCCACCCACCCCACCTCTGCCACCACCATAGTTCAGTATGGCGAGTGCAATCAAATTACCAGTATTCAGAGGAGTGGGAAATGAAGATCCGGACCAATTCTAGTTCGTGTTAAGAGCAGTATGGGAAGCACAAGGCATCATGGATGACAATATTAAAAAGGCTACACTAGTGAGCACGTTGCAAGATCGCCCATTAACATGGTATATCAAGCATTCAAATGACCACCCGAATGCAGGAATTATAGAGATCCAAACTACGTTGAATAGGGAATTTAGCAAGGCAAAATCAGAAACACAATCAATCATCGAATTTAAGGAGATCGCGATGTTCCTAGGAGAGACCCCCTGGGATCTGGACCAAGGGCTGAAGTGTATGATCTGCAAAGCCAATATGACATTAACGGATGCACAACATCACGCATGATTTGTGGCCTCACTTATGCCACACTTAAAGACTACGTTGTCACAGAAAAAACGTTCCACCCAGGCTAAAGCATTGGAAATGGCAATGAGATCACATGAGACCCCTATACAAGACCCTAGGTTGGGAGTCCAACAAATCCATGTGCAACTGCAAAATCTATGTTTGGAAAGGCAAAGTTTGAAACATGAAAATACCCCTCGGCTGGAGGTGCATGAGGAAGTATGGTGCATAAAATGCAAAGGCCAAGGCCACAAAAAGGACCAATGTCCAATGTTCACGAACTATTTGGCAAGAGGAGGGTTGATGCCATTAATACCAGAGGCACGGGCAGGGCCAAGCACAGTGTCAGCACTATGGTGCGTAATTTTCTAGATAGGAGGAAAACACACTATGGACAATTGTCATTTGTTGCAGAAGTATATGCAGATGTCTCAACAATTGTTTTGTAATTTCTATAGGTTGGTAGGCCATGATGAACGCACCTACTGAAGTTACAAACTAATGATGGATCAGACTCCTACCTGCAGGGTGCAGATCGAAATGCGAGCTCTCGACCCAAATGCAAGGATGGCGCACACTGGATTTCAAGTTCGCGATGGGGGTCGAGGTGGAATAGGACCAAGAAGGGGTCACAGAAAACTAATTTGCTACAATTGCAGAGGGCCAGGGCATTATGCCCCCGATTGTATAAACCTGACAAGAATATCATGTAGGTACTATACTCAGTTTGATCATGAGGTAGAAGACTACCCTTCACTGATAGCAAGGATGTGAGAAAAAGGGGTAATTCAGCCCCCTCTAACTCAAAATTTACAGATGATGTGGTCTAATCCACGAAAAGAAGACCTGAATGTAAACATGATGCTCAAGAGTGGTATGGCCATGGGAAATGATAAAGGGAACCATCTAGAAGAAAGTGCGTGGGTTCGCAAGGCTCCTACAAAGGAACCCAAGTTTGATTTAGAACGCGCGAAGGAGACATTCATGGAAGCTAAGAAGAACTTCACAGAGGCCTTCACTTCAGGTAGTAAGGATCAACTAGAACCAGGGATGGATCCTTCAATGCTCACTACCTTTCCGGAGACATGCATGAAACTACTACATGATAGCAAGGTAGTCAAAGGACTACATGAACTTATCACTAGGTGCACGTGGTCCGGAAACATGGAAAGCATGCATTACGCACAGGAAGGGAAACGAGGTTGACTGCACAAATCGGCGAGTATGAAATGGATCAGGTAATCCTGGATTTGGGTTCAGACGCAAATGTACTATCAAATCAAACATGGGAACACATGGGCAGAGTCACGCTATAGTGGTCTCCTATTCAGTTACGAATGGCGAACCAACAAAATATTTTGCCCATTGGAAGATTGCAAGGGGTAATGGTAGATATTGAAGGTGAGAGCACGCAGGTGGATTTTGAAGTGATAGAGATTGTTGAAGACAACAATCCCTATCTTGTGCTACTAGGAACAGACTAGGCTACTGATATGAACTGAGTCATAAATCTGAAGAAGCGCAAAATGATGTTTGAGAAAAAGTTACTACGCGTGGTAGTACCACTAGATCCGGCTAAAAGAGCACGATACACTGAACCGGTGCATGATGATGATAGTGATGACGATCTTGATTGTATTTACAAGATAATTGTGCAAGAATATGATTGGGTGAATCCCACTGCAGATGGAAGAATTTCGTGGGAGCGATGGCAGAATCAGTGGCACGAAGTAAAAATTATGAATTGCAACATGATGATTAGATCATTGCGTTATGTGAAAACAGAGGCAAGGGAGCTACTGACATATGATGGATTAACAATGGTGGATGAATTTTTTAGCAAATTTGAAAATGCAGTACCAGAACAACAGCGGTTCGACACGTTGAAGTGGGCATTGCGTACAACACCCGCATAATGGTGGGGTACACATAAAGGAAATTTTGAGGACTGGCATGGTTGCAGAGGAATGATGCGCCTATGATTTGGGAAACCACAAATATGGCTAGTAGACAAATATGACGGACGAGATGATCCACACACGGACCTCGCAAAATGGACCAAGGTCTACGGGGAAGAGCCACAGCCTAAATGGGTACATTTATTCTACCACACCCTAGATGTCATACCCATGAATTGGTATATTGAGACGGAGCTCTGCCATGGTACGGGCAAATGGGATGTCTTGCGCAAGGGATTTTTGTTAATGTTCACATTCTAGGATCATTGGTTAGATACTGTTGACGATGCGCTACAAGCAGTAAAAGCTGCTATCTTCAAAATACCATACGAGCCAATGGGAGTACTTCAGCCAGAATGGGCGACACAGTTAAGCAGAACACTAGAGTGTTAAAACGTGAATGTTGAGGAGGATGATGAGGACCCATGAAAATTCACATTCCAGAAATGAAAGGCTATTACGAGATATGTAGACCATTACTTGAAGACGCCGACATCACTGCGCCGCTGAAGATGAGGTAGGTCAACATTGGAACGGAGGCAGAGCCAAAGTATGCAGTGCTTGGGGACTATTGGGACTGTTGTTCCTTAAGAAACCAATTTCCTGGCTGTAGGGAAATTGTGCTTAAGGCATTAATAAAGATTGTTTACTGTCAATTATTGTTTATTATATTCCCAAATGAAGGACTTGGAAAATTTGGCCTTGGACTCTTAATACAAGTATGACCAAAACATCTCAGAATGCTATTTGCTGCTAAATATAAATGATGGATGAGGAAATTTTGAAAGGGAAGTTAAAGACAATATGCTTGATCTCTCACAGGAACTATTATCTGTAACTTAGAGGAACTATGATCATGAGAAATAAATCATAGACAATATGTTGGTCTTTCACAGAAACTACTATATATAACTTAGAAAGGAAGTGAGGACTTTAAGTATAGGAGCGCTCTTTAAGGGATTTTACCCTGCAGCTTCATTACTACACTTAAAAAGAAGAAAACATTACATGACACATGATAGTGTAACTTACAAATTATATGTAACAACTCCTGGAAAATTCTAGTTGTTTCATTAATCAATGATGTTATCAGAAATACAGTGGCCTCGTTCTCCAAAATTCCAACCACACCTTAGTAAATTTTCCACTTTTTATACATTGTGGAACAATTATTGATTTCTAAAACCTATCTAACTACTTTCTAACTATATGAAATAAAACTGCTGCAGAATTTACAGAGGGTAAAAACATCTCGAAGAACAAGAAATAACAAAACAAAACTGAATTTAGAAGGAGATGATAACTGTTGGCTCTTTATGCTTAATCTATTGTTGAATTCCTCTATAAATGCCTTAATCTTCTTTAATCATGATAAACTGTGTTTAACTTGTGCAAAACCTTGTTACGCATGTATCATATTCAACCAACTGCCTTTTCTTCAAATGTATTAATTCTTCAAAACTGCCCTTTTTCCATTATATACTTTATAATGCAAATATACCATAAGATATGCTTTCTCCACTTATCGCAATTGCAATTAGCCTAAACCATATATTTATATAAATGTTGTATAATGTTATGATGGCTGCGGACCCGACGGAAGAATTAACCCAAATGAATGTGATATCGGGTTTGGCCATTGCAATCAGCGTTATCATATATATATATCAATGTTGTGTAATAGCCACGGACCTGACAGAACTATTAATCATAACATATATTATATCGGGTCTAGCTTGCCGTTACTACAGACCCGATGTGCTTATAATAAAATATATATATATATATATATATATTTGGGTCTTCATCGCAAGTCGTGATTGGCGGATCCCAACATACATAACTCTGTGTTAGGGTAGACTTGACGGGACTTAAAACTACGATGTATATATCATTCGGGTCCATCTCTTTGAATCGCAATCGGGAATAGGTATTGAGCCAATGCATATGTGTTTGCCACTTTACAGACCCGCATAATTTTTAAAATATAATATATATATTTTAGGTCCAGCCTTAGTCACTTTAACACATGTTTTCTTTGTAAATCATTTGCGCTAATTTCATATAACCCTCTATTATCCAATTTTTTTGCATCTCTTCCTTTAGCGATGTCGATATATAATCAATAAAATATTTCTTTTTCTTTTAGACTTTTTGGTAAGGATAAAGGATATAAAGGAGTTTTATAACTCCTAATAGTTATATAACTAATAAATAAGCCTCAATCCAAATATAAGCTACAACATCTGGCTCCAACTGGGGATGGTGCTTTTGCCACAAAAGCACTAAGAACCATAGATCAATGCCTTATCCATTGGGCATGGAGTCATATATTTCTTCTCTAAACTCTTAACTGTGTGAAGATCTATATAGTGAACCTACACCAATACCTGCAGAGATTAGATGTTTGTGCTCTGATATCAAAATATTAAGAATCATAGATCAATAGCCTTAGTTGGGCATGGAGTCCAAAACTGTAAAAACCTTGAAATCTGGAAACTGAAACCTGACAATATTGAAGTTTGACACCTCTGCAAACCAGTTTCCAACTGGGAAAGTCACCCTTATTCATCTATTAATGATTAAACTGAAGAATAGCGACTTCAAACCAAATTCTCAACACATAAGCTTATTTATGTACAAGTTCCTACATATGTACATGACTGACCTCAATCAGGTGAAGTCAATCTTCCAATGATACCAGATTAACATTTGAGTGCTTAATCCAGAACCATTATGCCAGTGAATCTTGAAAATGCCATTCATCCTGAACAAAAAATAAATTATGCATAAAAGCAGCTCACAACAAAAATTAGAAGTATATCCACCAAAAGATATGTGTAGGCTACTGATAAATTCCTCCATGTAATCTACCACAGGATCTTCAAAAGTGTAAGGAAAAAAATGTTCTTGATCAACTCCAACAAAGAAATTCTCTATATATGAAGGTCCCTACCCAATTGAACCTTCTATTGGGGTAATATGTTCAACAGAGCAATCAACAAAATCTTTAAGAAAATAATCTATGTCACTTCCATGTTTCCACTTTTCATCTCTAAGCTTTGATTGAAAATAACTTGTAATTTTAACCTCAGGAAGAAAAATGAATTATTTCACATTACTATATTGCATACAATCAAGTTCAAATATATTGTTTACCTCTTACCCATGAGCATCATTGTGTTCTTTAATGAACTAATATACAATCTCTTTATCAACTTCCTTTTTACATGAGATAACCTCTTTTGTTATGATAAATGGCTCAATATATTGTTGTCCAACATATTCCACTTGCTGGTTTCTTCCTGTAGGTGCAACATCTAACTGATGATCTTGAAGGGCTTCTTCTTGTTCCTCATTTAAATCATTTTCATTATACAGAGGAGGATCATCAAACTCATCAAAATAAGATCCTTGGGGATTTATTTGCAACTTAATTGTTTCTTCCTCTTCTAGACTGCTAATTAGAGATTCTTGATGCATGTTTGCACTTTCCTCCATCCGAATACTCTCTTGATTTGCTTGAAATATGTTAGGATATTCCGACACGTAGGAATAGTTAAGTATAACTTGGTCTAGTATAGAGTTAGGTAAAGTGTGTTTCTTTACTATGTACATTTGTAACTTACAATCCGACAGTCCAGCGATATATGTAGTGATCCGACGGTTCATTCTCTCCTCGGTATTACTGACACTTGATTTGTGGCTTGACACCTGATTGGTCCATGAATTCTATTTAAAGCGCATGGAGGGTCATTTGTAGGGTCACCGTGCATGAGAGAAGCTTATGTAAATTTTCATTATTTTATTAATAAATTGCCTGTAGTAGCCACGTTGGCGCAGACCGTGGACTATTTCCCTCTCTGAGGGTTTTAACCACGTCAAAATACTGGTGTATTGATCTATGAGCGGTGTCCTTTTGGTGTTATGTCTGAGGAACTTACCCTGTAAATTCCTACATGGTATCAGAGCTATTTGAGGGCCACGTCCGTTGTTGATCCAAATCTAAAGCCGGTAGAACTGCATGCGACTGCCATCTCCTAGATCTGTTGTTTCTGACTACTTTCAAGCTGAGAGGACTACTCTGTTGTGTTGGGAGCATCTGTTCTAGTGAGGAACCCCTTTCGTTTCACACGAAAAGGTTTCCTGTAGCCCTAGCTGCGTCATTTTTCAGACTTGGAGGTATACAATGTTTATTTGCAGTTTACTGTCATTTTCTCTCTGTTTATTTCGGTTTCGGTTTATTTAGCTTTTTTTTTTTACTGGATCTATACCTTTCATTTCTGCGTATTCTCTTTGCCCTGCGACTCTGTGCGATCTGGGCAAATCAGAAACAGAAAGGAAGAATTTTTCTCATACATATGCTCTTTTCCCTGCACCTTAGTGTGATCTCGGAAAATCAGAAACATTGAGGAAAATATTTAGTTTCTGGGTAAAGCTAACTTTAAGTCGCAAGGCTTGTTTTTTTTTGTATGTCCGTGTTGGGTTTTGTGTTTTTGTTTTGTAGGGAGAAAAAGAGCTTTCTCAAGCAAGCACGCAATCCAAAGCATCAGTGACCAAAAGAAAGCAAAGGCCCCCCCCCCTCTCTCTCAAACTTTTTGTTTAGCTCACTTGGTTCAAAGCTAATTTAAGGGAGTAGAGGTCTTGGGTTCAAATCTCCTTTTTGTTGAAAAAGGAGTGTTTTTTTTCATTTCCGCACATTCATGCACTTTGTTGGCGCCTTCATCAACTTTTTTTAAAAAGGTCATAACTTCTTCATCCGGAAGCCGTTTTCAGAACCGTTTTTTTTGAACCAGCCTAATTTTTCGAGTTCGTTCCATTGGAATACTTATTTTCAGAATATCTAGTTTTAGTTTCTATCAAAATGGAAAGTTCATGCTAAGTTATCCTTGACAACACCAACTACTTCTAATGGTGGTCCTACATTGTGGATTTACTTAGAAGTAAAGGTCTTTATCGAATCGCCACAGGCCAAGAAACCAAGCCAAAAGATGAAGAGAAAGCAGCCAAATGGGAAAATAGGCAAGATCAAGCACGTGGGTTGATAGGGATGTCTATCTCTCCCGATCTTAGATTCCATATTGCTGAACTTGATACTCCTGATAAAACAATGGAGCAGCTTACTAAAGTTTTTGGAATAAAAAATGAACTTAGAGCCCATCAGCTTGAAAATGAGTTGCTTACATTAAACCCCAATGATTTTTCTTGCATTGAAGATTTCTCGTCCAAGTTCAAGACCATTAGACTTCTTTTGGAAGGTGTTAAAGTTAAGAAACAAGACAGTGCCCTTATCTATTGCATTCTTTCTAAGTTGGGACCTGCCTACTCTGTGTTTGTTTCCACCTTCCATTCTACAAGAGAAGCCTTCATTTCTCAAGGACAAGACTACAAGTCTCCTTCCTTTGATTCTTTTTGTGATTCTTTAATAAGAGAACAAGCAAAACTCTTACACCTTGGTCTTCTTAATTTTGGAAACTCTTCTAAGAAAGCGTTAACCGCCCAGCAACAACCAAATTCAAAGAATCGTAAGAAGTCATATCCTAAAAGGAATGGTCCTAAACCAAACAAGGGTCCTAAGCAATTTCAGCCTCAAAATGAAAAATCATTTCACCAGAATGATAAGGAAAATAAAAACAAAGGGAAGAAGACTGATAGATATTGCCACTTTGTAATCAAGATGGCCACTTAGAATCTAAATGCTTTAAGAAGATGGAAGCCTTGGAAGCAGCAATGAAGAAGCATAACATCCATTTGGAGCACTCTTCAAATTCATCATCAGGAATGGCACTTTCTGCATGTGGTTGTCAAGCATCTCGGTCTGGCTATGCATTAAATGTCTCTTCTTCCTCTCATTCTCATGAATGGCTCATTGATTTTGGAGCTTCTTATCACATGGCCAAAAATAAAGCCATGTTTTCTTCTTTACATGATTGTAACACCAAAAATATATATGTTGGTGATAATAGATCTCTTAGTGTTGTAGGGACTGGAACTGTTCATATAGACAATGGTCAATTTAATGATGTATATGTGTTCCAACCTTATCCTCCAACCTTCTATCTATATATCAGATAACTCATTCAGGTGAAGGTAAAATCGTTGAATTTTCACCTCACGATGTTGTAATTAAGGACCTAAGAGATCCTAGACAGATTTTAGCTACTGGCATTGCTGATGATTCTACAAGGTTGTATAAGTTTCACAACTTTGGGTCATCAAATATTCCCTCGGTATTTGTTGCTCGTAATGATGAAGTGAGCAAACTTTGGCATGAGCGATTTGGTCACTTAAACTATCGCTCCCTTCAGCATCTATGTAAAGAAAATATGGTGACAGGTCTTCCTATGGTATCTTGCAGAGATGGTGTTTGTTCCGGATGTGTACTCGGAAAACATCATCGGAACAATTTTGAAAAACGTGCCTCTTGGCACGCCTCAGCCCCTTTACAGCTTGTGCACAGTGATTTATGTGGTCCACTTCTGTTGCTTCATTCTCTGGCTGCAAGTATTTCTTAACTTTCATTGATGATTTCTCCAGACGCACTTGGGTATGCTTCTTAAAACTCAAGAGCGAAGTATTTAACACATTTTTGGCCTTCAAAGCCTTTGTTGAAAAACAATCTGGACATCAAATTCTTAAGCTAAGAACTGATAATGGTGGAGAATATGTTAAAAACACATTCATCAACTTTTGCACCGAAAATGGAATTCAAATGCAACATACTGTTCCATACACTCCACAACAAAATGGTGTAGCTGA